>JAODAL010031799.1:0-47924 GCA_025379985.1 Phyllomedusa bahiana
CGGGAGGTGAGTTTAATTTTATTTTAACTAACACTAGGGAGGCACTATTGAAGAATTGGGGGTGAAGAATTAAAGGGGTTGTACAGGTTCAATTTTTATTTAAAATTTCTGATGTTACTATTAGAAAGTAGAAAAAAGTAACATATCCCCACTCCCTCCCGCTCCAGCACTGCCTTCAGTTTCCTTCCTGGTACCAGCAGTCGGAACGTACAGGCTCTGATTATCTGCAGCGGATATGTATCTCTTTCTGAGCTCACCGTTCCCCTCTGAACAGCGATGTAAGGCAAAGACACGTGACTGCTGTAGGGTAGAGCAAGAGGCAGTGCTGGAACAGAGGGGAGGTCAGTAGCACTTTTTCTACTATGTAACAGTAGCAATTTAAAATAAAATTTTAACAAGGACGACCACTTTACGTCATAGGAGGTACAGCGGGTGAGAAGGGTTTTTACAGTAATCTGTTTAACTAGTTTGCTGCTACCTACCTATCTGCTCACCTAATTTACAGAGGTACCTGCCTATAAAGTGTGCAGGGTCTACCTACGTATCTGCCAGTCTAATGTGGAGGTCTACCTACCTATCTGCTCACCTAATTTACAGAGTTACCTGCCTATAAAGTGTGCAGGGTCTACCTATGTATCTGCCAGTCTAATGTGGAGGTCTACCTACCTATCTGCTCACCTAATTTACAGGGTTACCTGCCTATAAAGTAAGCAGGAGTCTATCTACGTATCTACAAGTCTAATGTGGAAGTCTACCTACCTATCTGCTTACATAACTTATGGGGTTATCTGTCTATAAAATGGATAGAGGTCTATCTCTATATCTGCCAGTCTAATGTGGGGGGTCTACCTACATATCTGCTTATCTAATTTACAGGTTTACCTGCCTATAGAGTGGGCAGGGTCTACCTACGTATCTGCCAGTCTAATGTGGAGGTCTTCCTACCCATCTGCTCACCTAATTTACAGGGTTACCTGCCTATAAAGTGGGCAGGGTCTACCTACGTATCTGCCAGTCTAATGTGGAGGTCTTCCTACCCATCTGCTCACCTAATTTACAGGGTTACCTGCCTAAAAGTGGGGCAGGGTCTACCTACGTATCTGCCAGTCTAATGTGGAGGTCTTCCTACCCATCTGCTCACCTAATTTACAGGTTTACCTGCCTATAAAGTGGGCAGGGTCTACCTACGTATCTGCCAGTCTAATGTGGAGGTCTTCCTACCCAGCTGCTCACCTAATTTACAGGGTTACCTGCCTATAAAGTGGGCAGGGTCTACCTACGTATCTGCCAGTCTAATGTGGAGGTCTTCCTACCTATCTGCTTACCTAACTTATGGGATTACCTGTCTATAAAATGGACAGGGGCCTATCTTCATATCTGCCAGTATAATGTGGAGGTCTACCTACCTATCTGCTTACCTAATTTACAGGGATACCTGCCTATAAAATGGTCAGGGAACTATCTACCTATCTGCCAGTCTAAGGTGGGGTCTACCTACCTACCTTTCTACTTACCTGCCTACAAAGAAGACAGGGGTCTACTTACATTTCTGCCAGTCTAATGGGGGGGGGCGGAGCTACCTACCGCTGACCTAATTGACAGGGTTAAAAGCTTATACAATGGACAGGGGTCTATCCTAATGTGGGAGTTACTGACCTACCTCTTCTAGTTGAGCCCCTACACCACAGGTGTCAAACTACGGCCCTCCAGCTGTTGGGAAACTACAACTCCCATCATGCCCACTGTTATAGTTTATACAAATGCATGATGGGAGTTGTAGTTTCCCAGCAGCTGGAGGGCCGCAGTTTGACACCCCTGCCCTACACTTTACATGGCTTCTATAGAATCCTACACTATCTGTTTCTATGTGTTGTTTGAGTTTACAAATAAAATATCTTTCACAACCGTCTGCCCAACTACTGGGCCCGTCATTCAGTGCTGACGGCCTGACTTATAACATTCATTCACAAGCAACGGACAGGGACTTCGTTATGGTTGGCCCAGTGAGACCCGTAGCACTACTGCTGATGAGGCTCGCGCATACCAGCCGGCGCACGGGAGGACCGCCTATCAGCCGCGGGGCCGCGCACGGAGGACCGCCCATCAGCCGCGGGGCCGCGCACAGCTATGTGGGGTGGGGCTCGTTGGTGGTCGGGGACGCGCACGTAGGGGGCGGAGGCGCGTTCTTGCGTTGAAGTCAGAAAGTTGTGTCCGAGTCCCTGGGACCGCTCCGGCTGAGCGGCAACATGGACGACCTGGGTGAGTGAGGGGCGCGGGGACTCGTGGGTAATGCTGCGGCTGTTGGTCGGGCACGTGGTGTGTGGCCGCGCTGCTCTCCTCGTACAGGGCTGCCCTCCCGGGTATCCGGTAACTGGACTATCACAGCCGGGAGTAAGTTCCCGAGTGTCCCATGGAGCGCGGAATGTGACCCTGACTCGTGTAGATAGAGCTGGAGTGGCAGTGCCTGTATTCCTGGCTGGCACCCCACATATAGTTATAGCACCCTGGTGCCATGTTCTCCTATGGAAGCTCACCCCTGCCTGTGCTATGCTCTGCTTCCCTAGCAATGCATTGGTCACTAAAGTTTGGTACAATGTTAGACGTGGGTTGTTCACAGTCTATAGACTCCATTGGAAGTTGTCAGTGTCTTATTGCATTACCAGTAAGGTCTGTGGTGGGTGGGAAAAGTTGTGTGATCAGAATGCCTCTAAAGTCCCAGCACTCGTGGACTCTTGTGTGATCAGAATGCCTCTAAAGTCCCAGCACTCGTGGACTCTTGTGTGATCAGAATGCCTCTAAAGTCCCAGCACTCGTGGACTCTTGTGTGATCAGAATGCCTCTAAAGTCCCAGCACTCGTGGACTCTTGTGTGATCAGAATGCCTCTAAAGTCCCAGCACTCGTGGACTCTTGTGTGATCAGAATGCCTCTAAAGTCCCAGCACTCGTGGACTCTTGTGTGATCAGAATGCCTCAATTCCCAGCACTCGGGGACTCTTGTGTGATCAGAATGGCTCTAAAGTCCCTGCTCTCGTGGACTCTTGTGTGATCAGAATGCCTCTAAAGTCCCAGCACTCGTGGACTCTTGTGCGATCAGAATGCCTCTAAAGTCCCAGAACTAGTGGACTCTTGTGTGATCAGAATGCCTCTAAAGTCCCAGCACTCGTGGACTCTTGTGTGATCAGAATGCCTCTAAAGTCCCAGCACTCGTGGACTCTTGTGTGATCAGAATGCCTCTAAAGTCCCAGCACTCGTGGACTCTTGTGTGATCAGAATGCCTCTAAAGTCCCAGCACTCGTGGACTCTTGTGTGATCAGAATGCCTCTAAAGTCCCAGCACTCGTGGACTCTTGTGTGATCAGATGGTCGCTATAAAGTCCCAGCACTCGTGGACTCGTGTGTGATCAGATGGTCGCTATAAAGCCCCAGCACTCGTGGACTCTTGTGCGATCAGATGGTCGCTATAAAGCCCCAGCACTCGTGGACTCTTGTGCGATCAGATGGTCGCTATAAAGCCCCAGCACTCGTGGACTCTTGTGCGATCAGATGGTCGCTATAAAGCCCCAGCACTCGTGGACTCTTGTGCGATCAGATGGTCGCTATAAAGCCCCAGCAGCCGTGGACTCTTGTGCGATCAGATGGTCGCTATAAAGTCCCAGCACTCGTGGACTCTTGTGCGATCAGATGGTCGCTATAAAGCCCCAGCAGCCGTGGACTCTTGTGCGATCAGATGGTCGCTATAAAGCCCCAGCACTCGTGGACTCTTGTGCGATCAGATGGTCGCTATAAAGCCCCAGCACTCGTGGACTCTTGTGCGATCAGATTGTCGCTATAAAGCCCCAGCACTCGTGGACTCTTGTGCGATCAGATGGTCGCTATAAAGCCCCAGCACTCGTGGACTCTTGTGCGATCAGATGGTCGCTATAAAGTCCCAGCAGCCGTGGACTCTTGTGCGATCAGATGGTCGCCATAAAGCCCCAGCAGCCGTGGACTCTTGTGTGATCAGATGGTCGCTATAAAGCCCCAGCAGCCGTGGACTCTTGTGCGATCAGATGGTCGCTATAAAGCCCCAGCACTCGTGGACTCTTGTGCGATCAGATGGTCGCTATAAAGCCCCAGCAGCCGTGGACTCTTGTGCGATCAGATGGTCGCTATAAAGCCCCAGCAGCGTGGACTCTTGTGCGATCAGATGGTCGCTATAAAGCCCCAGCACTCGTGGACTCTTGTGCGATCAGATGGTCGCTATAAAGCCCCAGCACTCGTGGACTCTTGTGCGATCAGATGGACGCAATAAAGCCCCAGCACTCGAGGACTCTTGTGTGATCAGATGGTCGCTATAAAGCCCCAGCAGTCGTGGACTCTTGTGCGATCAGATGGTCGCAATAAAAGCCCCAGCAGCCGTGGACTCTTGTGCGATCAGATGGTCGCTATATAAGCCCCAGCAGCCGTGGGACTCTTGTGCGATCAGATGGTCGCTATAAAGCCCCAGCACTCGTGGACTCTTGTGCGATCAGATGGTCTCCATAAAGCCCCAGCACTCGTGGACTCTTGTGCGATCAGAAGGACGCCATAAAGCCCCAGCAGCCGTGGACTCTTGTGTGAATCAGATGGTCGCTATAAAGCCCCAGCACTCGTGGACTCTTCTGTGATCAGATGGTCGCTATAAAGCCCCAGCACTCGTGGACTCTTCTGTGATCAGATGGTCGCTATAAAGCCCCAGCACTGGTTGACTCTTGTGCGATCAGATGGTCGATATAAAGCCCCTGCAGACGTGGACTCTTGTGCGATCAGTTGGTCTCCATAAAGCCCCAGCAGCCGTGGACTCTTGTGCGATCAGATGGTCGCTATAAAGACCCAGCACGCGTGGACTCTTTTGCGATCAGATGGTCGCTATAAAGCCCCCAGCACTCGTGGACTCTTGTGCGATCAGATGGTCGCTATAAAGCCCCAGCACTCGTGGACTCTTGTGCGATCAGATGGTCGCTATAAAGCCCAGCACTCGTGGACTCTTGTGCGATCAGATGGTCGCTATAAAGCCCCAGCACTCGTGGACTCTTGTGCGATCAGATGGTCGCTATAAAGTCCCAGCAGCCGTGGACTCTTGTGCGATCAGATGGTCGCAATAAAGCCCCAGCAGACGTGTGACTCTTGTTGTATCAGATATGGTCGCTATAAAGCCCCAGCAGCCGTGGACTCTTGTGCGATCAGATGGTCGCTATAAAGCCCCAGCACTCGTGGACTCTTGTGCGATCGATGGTCGCTATAAAGCCCCAGCAGCCGTGGACTCTTGTGTGCGATCAGATGGTCGCTATAAAGCCCCAGCAGCCGTGGACTCTTGTGCGATCAGATGGTCGCTATAAAGCCCCAGCACTCGTGGACTCTTGTGCGATCAGATGGTCGCTATAAAGCCCCAGCACTCGTGGACTCTTGTGCGATCAGATGGTCGCTATAAAGCCCCAGCACTCGTGGACTCTTGTGTGATCAGATGGTCGCTATAAAGCCCCAGCAGTCGTGGACTCTTGTGCGATCAGATGGTCGCTATAAAGTCCCAGCAGCCGTGGACTCTTGTGCGATCAGATGGTCGCTATAAAGCCCCAGCAGCCGTGGACTCTTGTGCGATCAGATGGTCGCTATAAAGCCCCAGACTCGTGGACTCTTGTGCGATCAGATGGTCGCTATAAAGCCCCAGCACTCGTGGACTCTTGTGCGATCAGATGGTCGCCATAAAGCCCAGCAGCGTGGACTCTTGTGTGATCAGATGGTCGCTATAAAGCCCCAGCACTCGTGGACTCTTGTGAGATCAGATGGTCGCAATAAAGCCCCAGCAGACGTGGACTCTTCTGTGATCAGATGGTCGCTATAAAGCCCCAGCACTCGTGGACTCTTGTGTGATCAGATGGTCGCTATAAAGCCCCAGCAGTCGTGGACTCTTGTGCGATCAGATGGTCGCTATAAAGCCCCAGCAGCCGTGGACTCTTGTGCGATCAGATGGTCGCTATAAAGCCCCAGCAGCCGTGGACTCTTGTGCGATCAGATGGTCGCTATAAAGCCCCAGCACTCGTGGACTCTTGTGCGATCAGATGGTCGCTATAAAGCCCCAGCACTCGTGGACTCTTGTGCGATCAGATGGTCGCCATAAAGCCCCAGCAGCCGTGGACTCTTGTGTGATCAGATGGTCGCTATAAAGCCCCAGCACTCGTGGACTCTTCTGTGATCAGATGGTCGCTATAAAGTCCCAGCAGCCGTGGACTCTTGTGTGATCCGGCTGCGCCAAGTGTCACTAGTACAGCACAAGTCAGTGCAGATTGTGACTGCTTGCACAATGGAGGATTATATATAGTTTAGAACTGGCCGGCTATGGCGTTTGGAAGCTGCTGATGACTAAGTCACATTCTTGGTGTATGTTGCTGCGTTAAAGGTCTCTGCACATCCTGTATGTGACAGATCTGAGTTACTGTTGGCATCACAAGTCCACTTGATACTTGCTTTGATTCCACTTGGTCTCTTGAAGAAGGGCAATGTATATAACGCCTCAGAATTCTGCTTCATCCCATTGCACGATTTTATTTGTATCGTGCTGTACAGAGATGGTCATCATTCATTGTCCCTCGCTAATGGGGCTCAGAGTCAAAATCAGAGCTTCGGAGTCGTGGAGTCGGAGTCGGTGGCTATTTTGCAGTAGTCGGAGGCGTCATAAAAGGGACCGACTCTGACTCCCAAAATATGTAATACGTTGGTCCAGTTAGTTCAATGCAAAGAGCAAGAGGAATTGGGTCCGGCCAGTGCTGCTGCTCCCATATCTTCAGCCTTATCAAATGAGGAGTGTAATTGATGACATGGAGCAGGCAACGCGCTGCCCCAGGGGGAAAGATTCCGCTCCCAGGGCAAATAGATTTCAACAATATTTTTCACCTGCTTTCAAAGAAGTAGAAGAGTTCAACCATTCATCAAAACTGACTGTGGCTGAGGCAATTCCTTTATACCCTGACATTGTTAGAGATGTTGCCCCTGTGGTCACCGCTTTGCCCCCAAGTTAGTGTAGAGAGGCCGATCTCTAGCCTGGAAATAATGAGATCAGATGCGAGGTTATGTATGCAGGATCTGATGGAGGCAATACTATTTCTCAGAACAAATTCAGAGACTCCACAAATATTCCAGCAGTGGTTTGTATATTTACAATTTTTTTGTGTCCTAAAGTCATGTCCAATGAATACATTTTACACTGACAAGCAAAAGGGTAACAATGTTTTGAACTTGTGACTTTCAGGCTCCATATCTCACTCCCACTACAGCTTTGAACATGAGGCTACTGTAATTGTATATACAGTCATCTGACCCATATTATACATAAATTAGACTTGCAAGTATTTAGCATCTGCTTAGTTCTGCAGATTCTTTCCTGTAACTGCATTGTTACTGTTTTGCTCCTAAAAATCAAAATGTTAATTTTTATTATTTTGTTAGTATTTGGGAAATCCACCTTTGGTTTTCAATACTGCCTGAATCCTTCTGGGCTCTGGATCAGATTCAAGCACATCTTGACCAAAATCTGATCCCAGGTCTCTTCTACACATTCCCACTGTTGGTGCAGACTGGACTTGGATACAAATACAGCTTTTTCTTCAACTCTACCCACAAGTGTTCAAAAGATCAAAACATTGTTACCCTTTTGCTTGTCAGTGTCTGTTCTACCTAAATAGCTTGATTATTGTATCATAAGGTGATAAACAGCCTGATGGGACCATTTTACTACAGTAAAGTTATCACTTAAACATGCGCCATGTATGAGGGAGTTGGAGATTTGGGAAATTGAGGAGTCGGGGCTTCGGCTTGCCGACTCCACAGCCCTGGTCAAAATTCCAGATGAACCTATCTGTATGTGTTTGAAATGTGGGAGAAACCAAAGCCCCCGGAGGAATTATGCAAGTATGGGGAGAACTTACAAACTCCTTGAAGATGTTGTACATGGCAGGATTTGAACCCCAGCATTGCAAGATAAGGCTGTGTTTACACGGCAAAGGACAAATACTGGTCGGGAACGACTGGTCTTTTTTTGGCATGTAGGGGGTGGCTTTAGTCTGCTGTTTGCGGATTCACGCCGTCCCCCTTTGCACCCACGTGTTCATGTTTCGCCCGAAAACTGGGTGGAAGAATGAACATGTTCTATGTTTTTCGGACCGCCGGCAGTTTAAAAAAATATCTGTGAGAAAATCTGTGCAGTGAGGACTGATATATGGATTTTCTATTAATGTCAATGTAAAAGGTTGACAGTTAGTTTACAGACGGCTTTTTAATCCGAAAACCATCTGTAAAACTGACGGAAAACCTGTGCCATGGGGACAAGCCCTAACCGTTCTAACCACTGAGCCACCATGCTCTTTAGAAACTATTTATAAATGTGTATTTCTAGGAACATATCCTGTGTAGACCTGGTGTAATGCCAAGTACCCTGGCATCTATTTAGAATTCCTGCTGGTAATATTGTTAGAATGATGCCCTCCCTGTCCAATAGAGTTGGTTTTCTTAATTCTTACCTATTAGGGCAGGGGTGTCAAACTGCAGCCCTCCAGCTGTTGAGAAACTACAACTCCCATCATGCCCACTTTTATAGATTATACAAATGCATGATGGGAGTTGTAGTTTCCCAACAGCTGGATGGCTGCAGTTTGACACCTGTGTACTAAGGCATATGGATGCCAAGGAGATGGGAGGAAGACTTACTCTTAGGGCCCTCAAGTGTTAATGAAAGCCATAGCTATAGCGGTGGCCACTTAGGTTTATTTTAATCATTTATATTGCACTTTTATATTCCACAGCGCCATACAGAGATTATGCTTATTCATATTGATCCCTGTACCCCATGGGGCTCAAAATTCAAATTACACATTAACCTATATGTATGTTTTTGGAGCACAGGGGGAACAGAGTGCCCACACAAACATGGGGAGAACTTACAAACTTTTGGCAGATGTTGTCCACGGTGGGATTTGTTAGCAGATGTTGTCCACGGTGGGAACCCCAAGCGCTGCAAGACAACAGTGTTAACCACTGAGTCACCGTGCTCAGCATAATTTTTTTTTTGTAGGGAATGGGCTTTTTGCTGTCAATATGGATTATCGGATATATGGCACTATTATATATAGCTTTAATTAGTGCTACTTATGCTGTCTTTAGTTTCGTGGTATAAAGTGGTGGGGCTCCATTTCATTCTGTCTTGGGGCCCTATGAATGCAAATTACACATCTGAAAGATTGTATGTTACTTTTTGATTACAATGGGCTTCGAATAAAGCACTGTTCACACCTGTGTCGGAGGCTGTATAGAAATCTTAGGTAGTGTCACATAAACACTTACCACCACGTGACGTGACACTACAAGGGGATTATCCATCTTTCACTCACCTTCCACTCAAGTGGCAAATTGAGCATAAATCACACCCCAGCACAGTCCACACACCTAAATACACACTCTACCACCTTTCAAGAGAGTGAAAGGACTCTGTAGCCCACAAACATCGCTCACAGGGGTTAACTCTCTATTGAAACCCTGCTCTCCAGCAGTCATAGGGTTAAACACTCTAACACAAGGTTATGGATTATTAGAGCATACAAGGACCAAACTTATTAAGGTTTTAAGCTTTAATAAAAACAGGTTGCAGTATTTACAAAAATTAAGATAAATAACATACATATGTGCAATAACCGTTCTAAAATAAAAAGGAGAAAGTTCAGAAAACACCTAACACAACGTAGAGAATCTGTTTCTTGGGGCAAGGAAGGAATTGGAGCACAGCTCAGATGATGGCTGAACCCCACACTGTGAACAAGTTTTTTTCTATTGCACCATATTTTATCATATCCAACCTCAATTCAGATTTCAGAGCTGCCTATGAGTTCATTAGGGTAAGGCTGTGTCTCCACTGTATCGGACAAAAAACAGCCCGAAAGCGGCTGTTTTGTTTCCAATACAGGACCGCGGTTTTTGTCATGCTTTGTGCTAAAAAACACGGTTGTTTCTCGTTTTTATTTATTTATATTTTTTGTGACGTCACCCATACAATTGTATTGTATGGGAAGACGCCAAGAAAACTAAAAGCGCCGGTGTATTATACAACATGTTGTATAATACGCGGGCACCAGAGGACAAGCAGAGAAAAGACGAGCTGTGGAGACTGCAGCTCGTCTTTTCTGTTGCCACCTATGGGGCTGCACGAACGATCGTATCTTCGGCGCTACTAAAAGCGAAAATACGATCGTTATCCTGTGCAGTGGAGACATAGCTAATTTGTTGTCCCTGACTGGACGGTTAGGTGATAAGGGGGAAGGAGCAGGAGTACCTAATTTGACATGTCCTTTGATTGAGCCATTGTACAGTGGTTAGGAGATGTTAAGGTTGGATGGAGAGACCCTCATCTGTCCATCCCTTGAAGTAGATAAAACTTGAGTCTCACGTGGAGATAACCTGCTACCCCTGCCCTCAATAAACCAGCCTAGTGGTGTCTGACCAGAATTTGATCTTTGAATGAACCAATTTGTAGTTGGTGGAATATACACAACTTGCTTTCTATTACAGGTAACAACTTGTCAGGAAGGATAGTACCTCATGCAGCTCTAGTCTCCTCATTGAAATGATGACCTCCATTATAAGTCTGTGTCCACTACATGATGGATCAGTGCGTAGACCTTCTGTTCCACAGCAGATGTCAGCGGACCCTTTATACTTCCTGAGATGAGCTTCTCATTGGGGGCTACTTTAATGAAGGGGTTAAAGGGAACCTGTCACATAGGTTATGCCCCCCTTGCGGAGGACAGCACAAGCTAGTGTCAGACCTGCTGTTTCCAGCGCTGTGCCCCTTATTTTTTTAAGATGCTGTAGTTTTAGAGCATTAAATGCTCTAAAACTGCAGTTTTCAGCCAGAAAAGTCATTTAAAGAGTCAGTTTTTCTTCAACTCCGCCCCTCTGAAGCTAGCCCCGCCCACCTCAACTGATAAACCTATTACTTTGAATAGGTAGAACCATGTGAATAACTGTCAGTGGGCGGGGCTAACACCTGCTCATGAAAAAGATTTTAGGGGTAAATGCTCTAAAACTCCAGCATCTTACAGAATAAGGGGCACAGCGCTGGAAACAGCAGGTCTGACACTAGCTTGTGCTGTCCTCAGCAAGAGGGCATAATCTATGTGACAGGTTCCCTTTAATCCTTTTAAAAGTAGTATGGTCCTTATAATTGTGCATACATTCCTATGATGAGCTATTGTCAACTGTTAGGCCGTGTCTCCACAGCACAGGATTACAGTTGGATTTTTAAGTGGATTCAATATTTAGAATCCGCAAAAATGTGACCGTGCCCATAGACTGCAATAGAAAATCCGAGCTGTAGTCTACACAGCATGGATGTTCTATAGTTGGATTTCTAAACCGTCGGATTCCGCCGGAATATAGAACATGTTCCATCTTCCGGCAGATGCTAGTGCTCTTCTATGTACTGGGTCGGCTGAAATCTGAAAACCGACTGTGTTTTTTTTTTTTTTTTCCAAAACCCACAGCAGAAACCATGGTATGGCGATATCCAAATACCGTCGGATTTCTGCCAGCATTTTAACATCAGCCGTGTAGACATAGCCTTAGAACCAGAGCTCCTCCCCACCATGTGTGATTGTTTCCGATTTCTCCAATAGCTGCCTGTTTAGTATAGTTCGGTGGACCTCTACACTACCAGTAGATTAATCCAGATTGGTCATATATTTAATTTTGCCTTCCCGGTTCATTACCTGTGTATCCAGTTACAGTGATGAGCCGTCTGGACAGTGGGAAAGGGCTTTAATCAGTGCCCAGGGCATAGAGAATGTCAGCTGTAACAGGAGAAGGAGCTCCGTGTTATTTCAGGGGATGGCTTGGATATTACTTGGCCTGCCGCGCAGTGTTTGTTTTAAGTACAGCGTAATGTAGGCTTTTAATCTTGGCAGGATACATCGCAGCTCTTAACCATGTCTGGTAGTATGAGATGCCCAACCTCGTGTAATGCTACAGCTTGCCATTATTCTGTAGTGACTATACACACGTTCCCTATATCGCACAATGACCGACCATCAATGTTAAGCATAAATATGGTAGTATATTTAGTGGTTAAAGTAAATCTTTAAACTATTCACAACCTGCAACCAACAGGGGCGACTGCGGTGTCCTCCAATATGCTTACAGTTGCCTAAGGCTATGTTCACACGGCTTATTTCAGGACGTATTTGCAGACGTAATTACGTCTGCAAATACGTCCCGAAATACGTTTCAAATAATGAACAATTAGATTAGCATTGATTCCAATGTAAAATACGCCTCGTCGTTCACACGAGGCGTATTTGCGGGCGTAAAAACATCCGTAAATACGATCATAAAATTAAGTCCCCTGTCACTTATTGAGGCGTATTTTGCAATGTAAATCCCCATAGTAAAGAATGGGGATTGTATTTACGACGCGAAATACGCGCCACACTTTGTGACACGTATTTGAAACGTATTTCGGGACGTATTTGGGCGGATGTAAATACGTCCGTAAATACACCCCGAAATAAGCCGTGTGAACATAGCCAAAGAAGCTGATGTCTGGAGTTCTTAGGTTATGTTCACATGACCTCATTTTCACACCTGTACTGGGTCACATCCTCCAAAACTGCCTAAGGCTGAGTTCACACTGCGGTATTGTGGTGTGTACCTGTGCGCGCCACTATATGCCTGCTGTTGAAAATACGGCCTGACCAGTGCATACTTTCAACAGCGCTTCGGCTCGACCCCCTATTCACTTTCATTTTCCCCGACATATAAGCGGCGGAAAAGAAGTGCCGTGTCACATACCCTAAGGGCATGTCCCCACGGCACAGGTTTTCGGCCGATTTTTCAGCCGGTTTGCGGTGCTCTATGGAAAACCCGCGCAGCAGTCCCCACTGCACGGTTTTTCCGCCCGCAAAACATTGTGTAAGCACAATATTCCGTCCAGTTTCCGGACGGAATATGTGCTTCTCAATGTGAAGGGGGAGGGCTTTTCTCCGCGCATCAGTTCTGGAACGGAGCCGGTTGGGTCGGTAAACCCCCTTTTTTAAAAAAAAAAAAAAAAAGTTGTTTCCATCTAGGGAAATAGCCTGTAGTCAGAACTCCCATAGAAGCAAACAGAGCAGACTAATGTGCAACCATCCCTCCATTCTATGTACAAGAAAGTTATAAAATCCTATGTATCCCTTTAAGTAGAATTATATGAAACAGATGTCAAGTACAGGTAGAAATCCGGGCCTGCTTTATTGACTTTATGGGGCAGAGTATGTTTTATTTACATATTTCCTATTGTAGCTGCCTAGCTAGGTAAATATTCACCTTAGCACGTATACTGTTTTTTTGCTACTCATTCAACAGCTGATATTTTACGTGTATTGCCTAGGATCTAAACTGAGGTCGTGGTTTATGAGGTAGATGTTTCTGACGTAGTTCTCTTCTACTTGTAAAATACTTTACACACATACTAATAAATACACAATGTAGTTTCACCATTTTAAATCATTGCTCAGCACATTACAAGGATTGCTTTTTATGTTAAAGATCTTGCAAAAACAAGTCACTTTGCAACATATGTCCATTAACAGTGTCCTATCTGTTCCTAGATATCCCCTCTTGTATGGGCTGCATCAGCTCCTCAGGTCGCTATTGCTACAGACCTGTTTGATCTCTCCTGATAGGCTGCCAGCACTGGTTGCTATAGCTAGACCTGGCTTCTACTGCAGCCTAGTAGAAGTCAGTAAACATGCCCCTGAATTCAAAATGAAAACAGGACTGAGGTAAGATGAATTGATGTAGTGAGACAACCACTTTAACCCTAGGGTATGTTCATACAGCAGATTTTGCTGCAGAAATGTCTCCAAATAAAATTCCATTCCTCCATATATGTGTGAGGGGTCGTTTTTGCAGCAGGTGCATGGATTTCTTTAACCTTACTGAGATTGATGGGATGGTTGCAACAAATGTGAACATATCCACATGGCATGGTTTTCTCGTCGGTTTTTCAGATGGCTTGCGGATTTAGAAATTGCATGAAAACCGACCAATAAACCATCCCTATAGACTTTAATAGAAAATGTGTTCAGTAGTCCACACTGACAGACAGATTTTTTACTCCACCGGCGGCCCGAAAACCTTACACCAATGTGCAATTGAATGGTTGTGGGGGATGGACGAAACGGCGAACAGAATTATTCCCCAACACCTTGCAAAAGACGATAAAATACCGGCCGGATTCTTAAACCGAATCAGACTGGCATTTTACCACTGCAGTGTGGATGCACCCTTAGGGTTTGTTCACACGACTTATTTTCGCACGTAATTGCACACGCATTTCGCCGTGTATTGCGCTTTATACACGGCGAAATGTACGCATCAATTACGGTAATACTTAGCTTAGGATTATGTGTGGGTCGTTCCCCCCCCCCCCCCCTCCGCGCGCGCGTACAATACGATCGTAGTGTACACACGAGGGGAAAATTGACATGTCAATTGTTTGCGCAGATTATGCGCCGCTGACAATGCATGGCAATTGGGCTGGCCGGGTGCCTGCTACCGCCTCCCCCCCGTGCTTTGGAATTACGCGCGGATTAGTGCATTGTTCCAAAGCACCCGGCATATTGCGGCGCGTACTATACACACTGCAATAAGCCATGTGAACATACCCTTCGGGTGCATTTACACGGTAAAGACCAAATACCGGTTGGGAAATCCCGAACGGTATTTGGGGTTTTTTTTGCCACACACAGGGATGGCTTTGCCCATGGTTTGCGGATTCAAGCCCTCCCACTTCGCACCCACATGTTCATGTTCCGGGCCACGTTCTAAGTTTTTCGGACCGCCAGTGGTCTAGAAAAACCGTCCGACGGAAAATCTGTGCAGTGGGAACCAGGGCTGTGGAGTTGGCAAGCCAAAGCTCCGACTCCGACTCCTCAATTTCCCAAACCTCCGACTCCTGACTCCCTCATACACGGCGCATATTTAAGTGATAACTTTACTGTAGTAAAATGGTAACATCAGGCTGTTTATTACCTTATGATACAATAATCAAGCTATTTAGGTAGAACAGACACTGACAAGCAAAAGGGTAACAATGTTTTGATCTTTTGAACACTTGTTGGTAGAGTTGAAGAAAAAGCTGTATTTGTATCCAAGTCCAGTCTGCACCAACATTAGGAATGTGTAGAAGAGACCGGGGATCCGATTTTGGTCAAGATGTGCTTGAATCTGATCGAGAGCCCAGAAGGATTCAGGCAGTATTGAAAACCAAAGGTGGATTTCCCAAATACTAACAAAATAATAGAAATTAACACTTTGATTTTTAGGAGCAAAACTGTAACTAAGCAAATGCTAAATACTTGCAAGTCAAATTTATGTATAAGATAGGTAAGATGACTGTATATAAAATTACAGTAGCCTCATGTACAAAGCTGTAGTGGATGGAGAGATATGGAGCCTGAAAGTCACAATTTCAAAACAATGTTACCCTTTTGCTAGTCAGTGTAAAATATATTTATTGGACATGACTTTAGGACACAAAAAATTGTAAATATGCAAAACACTGCAGGAACATTTGAGGATTTGTTCTGAGAAATAGTATTGCCTCCATCAGATCCTGCATACATGACCTCACATCTGATCTCATTATTTCCAGGCTAGAGAACGGCCTCTCTACACTAACTTGGGTTGGGTTCAAAGCAGTGACCACAGGGGCAACATCTCTAACAATGTCAGGGTATAAAGGAATTGCCTCAGCCACAGTCAGCTTTGATGAATGGTTGAACTCTTCTACTTCTTTGAAAACAGGTGAAAAATTTTGCTGAAATCTCTTTGCCCTGGGAGCGGAATCTTTTCCTGTGGGGCAGCGCTTTGCCTGCTCCATGTCATCAATTACACTCCTCATGTGATGAGGCTGAGGATATGGGAGCAGTAGCACTGGCCGAACCCAATTCCTCTTGCTCTTTGCACTGCATCGAACTAAATGGACCAACTTATTATATATTTTGGGAGTCAGAGTCGGTCCATTTTATGACGGCTCCTACTCTGACTCCTGCAAAATAGCCTCCGACTCCACAGCCCTGGTGGGGACTGCTGCACGGATTTTCTTCTTAACTCAGTGTAAAAAGTTGGCAGTTTACAGCCAGCTTTCAAATCCGAAAACCGTCTGTAAATCCGATTGAAAACCTGTGCCTGGGTGAGAAGCCCTTAGTGTCTAAGAGGTTATCTGGGGACCCAAAAAGGTCTAAAATGCAGAATCCCCAGAATACACCTTTCCTTTTGCCTATATGACACTAGGTGAAGAATGTAGCACTTTTTGGTTACTCGCTACATCTGATGTAACACTAGACCCCGCTCATCTTTCGGTTATACGGTGGGCTTTGCAGTTCCAGCATCCTGGCATTCCCTTGTACAAGTCCCAGCTCATCTATCTCTGCCCACCTCTTGGCTCTGTAAGTGTGAAGGGGGCTGGTATAGTTCCTGATCATCATGGTGCTTTGATGACCTGTGGAAAGGAATCTGAAGGGAAGACTGCAGGACTTCCTGACAATTTGCCAATTTAGTTCATGGCGCAGTTTACAAAGCACAAGTATATAGGTAACGTCTTGAGTAGTATTACCTTTTACGCTCACTGCCTGCTAGTTTAGAGATTTGTACAGGTCTGGAAAATCGTGGCTACTTTCTTCCAAATAACTGCCTAGGGGTTGTCTGGTATTGCATCTCAGGTAAATTTAGGTGGGTAGGGCTGAGCTGCAATACCGTACACTGTGTGGACTGGTCTTAGAGCACCTGTGTATTTTTCAATCCTTACTCAAAACAAGTATGCTGAATGTGTGGACCATGTAATCTACTTTTTTTTTTTTTTTTTTAATCCGCAGAATTAAAATCCAAAATGTTGTGATGTCCTCATCAGTGGATGCAGATTTTGTTGTTTTTTCTACATTTCCTTCAATTGGAGAAGGGGTTTATCTGTGGATTTTGCCTTCTCCATTTAAAGTTAATGCAGAAAAATCTGCAAAAAATCCATGCTAATTGGTGAAAATTTACAGAAATGCTGCAGATTTGAAAATCTGCGGTGAATTCGCCTTGTGTGAATGTACCCTTAACAGGATTGTCTGATAGAAAGAAATGAATCTGAAATAGGACTGGGATATGTGATGCAAACGGAAAAAAAAAAAGTTATACTTGCCTACCTGTCCCCTGCTGCTGTTGCTCTGGAGCTCCCTGCTGATCTGCTCCTCTCTTCTTCTGAATTCTCATCCTGACACATGGAAGAGGCTCATGCTGTATTGTAAGTATATATGGCTTGGTTCACATGCATTTGATGCACTCCCCTATCCATCAAATGTGTAGTCTGCAAGTGGTATTGTTGCCATAAAAACCCCCCCAGAACTGTCAGCCTATTAGTCTGTGCGTCCATCTGAAAAAGGATTTACCAAAGCTGCTGATCTGTCTAATCTCAGTTTACTGTGCGGTTGAAGGTTAGGCTATGTTCACACCGCTGATTTGGATGCTGTTTTCTGAGCGTTTCCGCTCCCAAACCGGCGTCAAACAAGCCTCCAAAACGTCCCCAGTTCCTTTTAATTGATTCCTATGTAAAACAGTTTTGTAGTTCACATATGACGAGGTTTTTACACATGTTTTAGGCGCTTCTTTGGAAGCTGTTTTGGACACTGAAAAGTAGTGTCATGTCAATTCTTGAAGCGTTTCAGTGCTGAAAATCCACTTATAAATCAATGGAGAGCTTTAAAACCTTGTTGTTTTTTTTACGCATTTGTGTTGTGTTCATTGACGCAGTTTTTGTCCTGGCTATTAATTTGTATGGGTGAAAATCTTGTCTGAAAAGGCGTTTTTGAAGCATCCAAACCAGCCGTGTGAACATACCCTTATTGGTTGCACAGCCATATTGATCTGGGGACTGACTGTAGAGTACCTCGATGGGGTTAAATATAGTCAAATAAGCGCAAGGGAAAAGAGCTATGGCTCTGCTGCCTCAACCTATTGAATGTAGCCTTCTTCAAGTCACCTCCAACTCACTTAGCCTTGCAGTGTGACTGGAAGTAATGCCATACCAGATATTCATCTGCAGACTGCTCTTTCGGGGTGCTTGCCCATCAGTGCAGAGTAGAATACTGTCAGCAGGGTGAGAGGCTCGATCATTAAAGGGGATGTATCGCTTCCTTACTTCGGCTGAGTCACACTTCTCTTAGCTTCCCAGCTCGGTGAATGCAGGGGCGTTTCTTCCCCTCCCAGCTGGATGACATCATCCCCCCTTCACTGCTGGCCTGAGACTCCCCTCCCCCCCCTTTGAGACAAATACTGCAGATTTTACGCAGATGATTATGGTAGCATGTGGATAATGGCTTTAAAACTTCACATGGTAATCTCACCCAGTGAAAATATTTACTTGCGGCAATCCACAGGTAAATTCCACAGTTAGGGTGCATTCCCACAGCACTGACAAAATATCGGTCAGATTTTCCGACCGGTATTTTGTCTTTTTTTTTTGGCACATAGGGGGACGACTTTTGTCTGCTGTGTGCGGCTTAAAGCCATCTTTATTCACATGTTCTTGTTCTGCCTTAATACCGAGCATATTAATGAATTTGTACTTTTTTTGGCCCGCCGCCGGGTTTAAAAACCGTGTGATATAAAATCCGTTCTGTGGGAACGGATTTTCTATCAAAGTCTATGGAAAGCGTTGTATGTTGCTTTTCAGACGGTTTCTAAAACCGCAAACCTTCTGAAAAACCGACCAATAACCCTTGCCGTGGGGACAAGCCCTTATTCCATCATGTGTGGAGTTGTGGTAAAAGCACACGGCGAGATCACAGCACCCAAAGGTACATTGTCTCATTACCTTTGACTCCTCCTTATCCTTCAAACTACACATTCAAGCCCTTGCCTTTACCTGCCGCCTCCAGCTAAAAAAATCTCTCTTGAATCTGCTCATTTCTTAACCTCGATACTACAAAAATGCTGGTCCATTCCCTCGTCCTCTCCCACCTGGATTACTGCAACATCCTTCTGTGCGGCCTCCCGTCTAACACTCTTGCTCCCCTTCAAACAGTCCTCAGTTCTGCTGCCCGTCTTATCCACCAGTCTCCTCGCTCCAAGCATGACAAAGAGGATGGTATACACCAGCGAAACGTTGCAGTGCATAGCGGCCGGTTTAGCATCTCCTCCTAAATGCCTGCGAATATGAGCTTTAAAGGGGTTGTCTCACTACAAGGATTGCTTTTTATGTTAAAGCTCTTGCAAAAACAAGTCACTTTGCAATATGTGTCCATTAAAAGTGTCCTACCTTTTTTGAGATATCCCCTCTTGTATGGGCTGCATCAGCTCCTCAGGTCGCTATAGCTACAGACCTGTTTGATCTCTCCTGATAGGCTGACAGCACTGGTTGCTATTGCTACAGACCTGGCTTCTAAAACCACCAAAACAGGACTGAGGTAAGATGAATCAATGTAGTGAGACAACCCCTTTAAGGACTAACGGCATGTTCACACGGCGTTTTTGGACGAGGTTTTCGGAGCATTTCCTCGCCAAAAACCTCGTCCAAACCACATCAAAACACGTTTCTTCAGACGAGGTTTTTGACGGGGCTATGATCCGGTTTTCAACGAGGTTTTCACCCATACAAATGAATAGCCTGGACGAAAACCGTGGCGAGAACGGCGCCTAAACCGCACCTACAACGCGCTTCAAGAATTGACATTGCTTCCAAAGAAGCGTGTAAAAACCGCGTCGTGTGTGACAGGGCTGTGGAGTCGGAGGCTATTTTGCAGGAGTCGGAGTCGTCATAAAAGGGTCCGACTCCCAAAATATATAATAAGTTGGTCCAGTTAGTTCGATGCAAAGAGCAAGAGGAATTGGGTCCGGCCAGTGCTACTTCTCCCATATCTTCAGCCTCATCACATGAGGAGTGTAATTGATGACATGGAGCAGGCAAAGCGCTGCCCCAGGGGAAAAGATTCTGCTCCCAGGGCACCCTGACATTGTTAGAGATGTTGCCCCTGTGGTCACCGCTTTGCTCCCAACCCAAGTTAGTGTAGAGAGGCCGTTCTCTAGCCTGGAAATAATGAGATCAGATGCGAGGTCATGTATGCAGGATCTGATGGAGGCAATACTATTTCTCAGAACAAATTCAGAGACTCCACAAATGTTGCTGCAGTGTTTTGCATTTTTACAATTTTTGTGTGTCCTAAAGTCATATCCAATAAATATATTTTACACTGACAAGCAAATGGTAGCAATGTTTTGAACTTGTGACTTTCAGGCTCCATATCTCACCATCCACTACAGCTTTGTACTTGAGGTTACTGTAATTGTATATACAGTCATCTGACCCATATTATACATAAATTTGACTTGCAAAAATTTAGCCTCTGCTTAGTTCTGCAGAATCTTTCCTGTAACTGCATTGTTACTGTTTTGCTCCTAAAAATCAAAATGTTAATTTGTATTATTTTGTTAGTATTTGGGAAATCCACCTTTGGTTTTCAATACTGCCTGAATCCTTCTGGGCTCTGGATCAGATTCAAGCGTAGCCTGACCAGGTCTCTTTTCCACATGCCCAATGTTGGTGCAGACTGGACTTGGATACAAATAGCTTTTTCTTCTACTCTACCCACAAGTGTTCAAAAGATCAAAGCATTGTTACCCTTTTGCTGGTCAGTGTCTGTTCTCCCTAAATAGCTTGATTATTGTATCATAAGGTGATAAACAGCCTGATGTTACCATTTTACTACAGTAAAGTTATCACTTAAACATGTGCCATGTATGAGGGAGTCAGAGTCGGGGGTTTGGGAAATTGAGGAGTCGGAGTCGGGGCTTCGGCTTGCCGACTCCACAGCCCTGGTGTGTGAACTACAACGATGTTTTACATAGGAATCAATTAAATAAACTCGGGGCGTTTTGGGCGAGGAAACGCTCCAAAATCCTCATCCAAAACCTTGTCCAAAAACGCTGTGTGAACATGCCGAATTCTTGTACATGGACTAACTACAACACATGCACTACTAATCGCCAGGTACATTTAATAGGTTGTATCCACAAAAGTTTTTTTCTGGATGTAAGAATCAATGTAAAAGTTTATTGATTGATTCCAGTCTACTAAATTATGTATATGGAGTCATTTAGTGTCACCGCTGTACTTTGTTTGACACATGTATGTTACCCCCCTCGAATGTACAGCACCCTGGGATTAATGGCGCTTTAAAATAAATACTAAATACTAATCGATAAAGAGCACTGCATCAATGGGGTTGACTTCATGTGTAATCATTAGAAATGATCAGAAGTTCTGCACCGGTTTTGCTCACTTTAAAGCAAGCTGGGAAGCTTTCCTTGTGCTGCTCCTGTCAATCAAAGTACAGGTAGTCCCCTACTTACATCGTTCCGACTTACATCCATCCCCTAGTTACAAACGGAGAATTTTGGGGCATAGCTGGGCATGCTGACATCACACAGTCATGCCCCATAATAACCAAGTTCCAGCATGCCACAGCAGCACATGAGATACAGAAAGTTAGGGCTTGTTCACACAATGTTTTTGATCCTTTTTACGGATCCGTTTTTGAGAAGTGAAAAGCGCATCCGGAAAACGGATCCGAAAAACGCAACAGTTCATACTTTATTTGGATCTGTATTTAATGCTTTTTCACTTGCGTTTTACGGATCTGCTTTCCGGATACGTTTTGAGGATCTCTCTCACTCACTCACAGTCACTCACTCACACACACACACACACCTTCCCCCGGCCATCCATCCCCCTGCAGCACCTCACCTTCCCAGCCGATGCCCCTCGGCCGCCAACTGAGCTTTTCGCATCCGCTTTCAGGATGCAAAGCGTAGCTGATAAGTACCCGGAGTGGGGAGCGCTTTTGGACAGGTGCCAAAAGCCGACTCCATTATCTCCTATGGGCTTTCACATGTGTAAACTGCAATAAGAATTGACATGTCAATTCTTAAAGCAGCTGCGAAAAGCGCAGTGCAGGAGAGCTCTCAAAAGCGCATCGCCGTTCTCACGGGAGATCGCCGATGCGCTTTTGCTATTGAATGCAATGTTAATCACAATGACAATTGTTAGATCCGTTTTGCGGATCCGTAAAACGGAGCACACAAACGTCGTGTGAACAAGCCCTTAGGTGAAATCTTCTAAACAGGGGAACAAATAGCAAAACAAATGTAAAAACTGTTCCCTGCACTATCCAAAACAAAAAAAAAAACATTTTGCTGGAGTTACATTTAATAAATCTACCTGTTCCGACGTACACACAAATTCAACTTAAGAACAAACCTACAGTCCCTATCCTGTTTGTAACCTGGGGACTGCCGGAGGGGGGGTTTTATGTCCATAAAACTAGTGCAGTGTATTATAATGGAGATTGCAAGTGATGTTATGTCACATGCCCCCCCACCTTTTTGGCTGTTTTGTGGATGGTAGCAGCATGCAGCCAGTAGATGCAGCTTTCCTAAGAGGCAGCCATGGCCTAATAAGGGCCAAAAATGACGCCATGACACATCAAGTCAACTTGGGGCGCGTTCCCACTGCACAGGACAAATACCGGTCGGTTTGCCGGCAGGTATGTGTCCGGTTTTGCGCCCGTCCCCACGGCCGCGGGGGGACGGCTTTTCTCCGCGATGAGCGCAGAAGAGCCCTCCCCCCTCCCATTGAGAAGCACATCTTCCGTCGGGAAACCGGACGGAAGATTGTGCTTCTACAATGTTTTGTCGCCGGTCTGCCGGCGGCAAAACCGTCCGACGGCAAAACCTGTGCAGTGGGGACTGCTGCACGGGTTTTCCATAGAGCACAATTGTGCTCATTTTCGGCCGGTTTTTCAGGCGGTCTGAAAAACCGCAAACCGGCCGAAAAACCGGCCGAAAACCCTTGCAGTGGGGACATGCCCTAATTCATCTTCTACTTGAAAAGGAGAAAAAATTTTTTTAGGATTTATCATGGCTTAGTACTACCTTATGGTGCATGAGCTCTTCTATAGGGTTTGATGATTTTATCAGATCCTGCACTTTTTCACTCAAGGCTCCAGGAATGTAGGTCTCTGGAAGGAAAAAATGCCATTTACATAGCTTTCACTGCCCTTTTGGCCAACACCCACCTATTGAGTATGACTGTAACCCACCAGATCAGATGACAAACTGCACCCTGCCAAATGATTGCTGTTCATCTGATGCAGCATGAATTAGGCACATTGTTACAGATTTTGGCTATAAGCTGGGTTCACATGGTGTTTTTCACATGTATTTTGTAGCAGTATTTGTCAACCAAAACCAGGAGTGGCGTCTACACAGAGGAAAAGTAGAATGGAAAGCCTTGTACATCTTCTGTGTTTTGGACCCATTCTTGGTAAAATACTACTGCAAAATCTGCATAAAAAATGTTGTGTGAACCCAGCCATACTGTACAAATGGTGAAATCTGCAGCCTTTCCACAGATCCGGATTCTGCTCCATGCCGCGCTTTGTTACTGGGTTATTCTAGCCTAGAAACAATACTTGGGTCAAGGTATAAGGCCTCATAGAAGTCTATGGGAGTCTTGTAATGGATCTGTGCAATTCAACTAAACCGATGATTGGTGCCGAATATACACTGTAAATTCTTACCACATGTCCAGCCCTAAATTGTTTCAGTCTCTATGCTCCGAGCTTGGATTTGTGAAATAAGGTGTGATTGAGCTGCATGACATAGCTTGGAGGTGAAGTGGTAGGGGGAAGGGATTTTGGCTGGTGATAGATGGGTGTGGGAGGAAGGGCCTGCTTCCTTACATTGCTTCACTTTGTTTCCTTTCGTTTTGAAATGTTTGCCCAGATGTTGAACCTCCAGGAGTTTGCTTGTCATGACCACTGCATTTTATTATGGATGTATGCGTGTATAGCCACAATGTATATTTCCACAGTCGGCGATAATGTTAAATAACACCGATTTATCTCATGACCGTGGCACAAATCACGGGCGGGGCAGCAAGCAAACAGTCTTTATAGTTGATATATAGGAAGCAGAGAAAATGGGCACGCGTAAGGATCTCAAAAACCTTAGGGCAGATTTATCAATACTATCTAACACAGGCATCCTCAAACTGCGGCCCTCCAGCTGTTGGGAAACTACAACTCCCATCATTCCCACTGTTATAGATGATATAAATGCATGATGGGAGTTGTAGTTTCCCAACAGCTAGAGGGCCACAGTTTGAGGATGCCTGGTCTAACACTAAGGCCGTGTTCACACGGCTTCTTCCCGACGGATTTGTGCGCCGTATTGAGCTCACAAATCCGCCGTGAATAAGGGGCGGGGCCGGAGCGGGGCGGGGGCGCAGCTCCCAGCCCCATAGACAATGCATTGTTTACGTAAATAATGGGCATGTAAAACGCCCCCCCCCCCCCACGGCGGATTCGCCGAGCGGGGAGGAGCGACGGATTCCACTGCTCTCATTGAGAACAGTGGATTACCGTAATTGCTGCCGCGGATTGGCGTCATACTGAAGCGCAAATCCGGCGCGCAGTACGGCGCCAATACGCGGCAGAATAAGCCGTGTGAACGAGGCCTTAGTCTTACAATGCAACATATTTATCATAGTGTTGATAAATCTGGTGCATGTTTAGATTACCTAGTCTAGGTTTACACCTTCAATTAGGTGGCTTACTTTATGCCATTAACCATGACATTTTGTTGCATGTTTTGGCATATGATATTGCATGCCACGTCATGCCCTTTTCCCACAAAAACACACCCTCCATTAAAGGGGTTTTGCCACGATGTAATGTTGACGTGGGATCCTCCAAAATGGGTATTTAATTACTTTTCTAAATATATGTGATTACAAAAAGTGAAGCCTGTGAGAGCTACAGCATTGCTCAGTCCCCCTTAGTTACCTGAAAGTTTACATTAGACACGACCAGAGGAGCTGACCTCAGCGCTTGCATGTTTGCACTTCTTATCTGATGACAGAAAGTGCAGTGTATGAGTCTGTCTGCTGTATAGAGAATCCACTGTTGTAATGTTATTATTTGAGTAAACTTTTAAGACGCTCCCTTCTTCCTCGCTCTCTGCTCACCCCCTCCCTCTCACCCCTGCAGCGTTCATGACTCAGCATGATTTGTTTATATTCACCCCTGAGCTGATAAGGAGGTAAGGAACTCACTTCATGGCAAAACTCCTTTAAGGGCACACCACTTTTTAATGGTGTAACTACGATTCCAAGAGCACCATAAGAAAATTAGATGGGCCCCTGCCACCTAAAGCTAGAAAACTGGAACAGCCGCATCAGTACAATAATAAAAGGTAGAAATAATAGCACTATATAGCAGTGTTTGATGACCAAAAGCCACTGGCTTGCAGTTCCGTACAAAAATTAACAATGTTCTTGCACATAAGAGGAGCCTTCTTAACCAATGGGCCCCATAGCGGCTGCTATGGCTATAGTTACGCCCAGGTATGAGACACAAATGCAGTATAAAGTGGTTAGTACTTATCAAAATTAGTGCTAATAACTATTGGTGACCGGGACATGGCTACAACAGGCTCATTAAAGGCTTGCTGTCTGGTCTGAACCCACAGAACAGCTACTAAAGAACAAATTGCTTAGAAAGTTACTGCTGGCAATGATAAAGAGGTGAGGATGCACCGTACATATCAGCCTACTGACTGTGGGTCACTGAAGCCTCAGACTGGTTAGAGTGATGACCCTGTCCACCATGGAGTGTGATTGTGGCTTACTTGGGAAGGAGATGGCACTTGGACGTGCTGTGGAGAGATTGTCAGTGGAGGCTGTGTGATGCTATGGGCAATGTTTTGCTGGGGAGACCTTGGGATCTAGCATTCGTATCCTAGCATTATGTTATACTTTGACACATCACATCTTGTTGCAGACCTACACTCTTTCATGGCAACATTATTTCCTAGCAGGGCTGTGGAGTCGGAGTCGTCATAAAAGGGACAGACTCCAACTCCCAAAATATATAACAAGTTAGTTCGATGCAAAGAGCAAGAGGAATTGGGTCCGGCCAGTGCTGCTGCTCCCATATCTTCAGCCTCATCACATGAGGAGTGTAATTGATGACATGGAGCAGGCAAAGCGCTGCCCCAGGGGGAAAGATTCTGCTCCCAGGTCAAACAGATTTCAGCAAAATTTTTCACTTGCTTTCAAAGAAATAGAGTTTAACCATTCATCAAAACTGACTGTGACTGAGGCAATTCCTTTATACCCTGACATTGTTAGAGATGTTGCCCCTGTGGTCACCGCTTTGGCCCCAAGTTAGTGTAGAGAGGCCGTTCTCTAGCCTGGAAATAATGAGATCAGACGTGAGGTCATGTATGCAGGATCTGATGGAGGCAATACTATTTCTAAGAACAAATTCAGAGACTCCACAAATGTTCCTGCAGTGTTTTGTATATTTCCAATTTTTTTGTGTTCTCAAGTCATGTCCAGTAAATATGTTTTACACTGACAAACAAAATGGTAACAATGTTTTGAACTTGTGACTTTCAGGCTCCATATATCTCCATCCACTACAGCTTTGTACATGAGACTACTGTAATTTGATATACAGTCATCTTACCCATCTTATACATAAATTTGACTTGCAAGTATTTAGCATCTGCTTAGTTCTGCAGATTCTTTCCTGTAACTGCATTGTTACTGTTTTGCTTCTAAAAATCAAAATGTTATTTTTTATTAATTTGTATTATGTTGTTAGTATTTGTGAAATCCCCCTTTGGCTTTCAACTCTGCCTGAATCCTTCTGGGCTCTGGATCAGATTCAAGCATATCTTGACCAAAATCTGATCCCAGGTCTCTTCTACACATTCTCAATGTTTGTGCAGACTGGACTTGGATACAAATACAGCTTTTTCTTCAACTCTACCCACAAGTGTTTAAAAGATCAAAACATTGTTACCCTTTTGCTTGTCAGTGTCTGATCTACCTAAATATCTTGATTATTGTATCATAAGGTGATAAACAGCCGGATGTGACCATTTTACTACAGTAAAGTTATCACGTAAACATGTGCCGTGTATGAGGGAGTCAGGAGTCGGAGGTTTGGGAAATTGAGGAGTCAGTCGGGGCTTTGGCTTGTCGACTCCACAGCCCTGTTTCCTAGTGGCCTTTTTCAACAGAATAATACATCCTATCATGCTGCAAAAATAGTTCAGAAATAATGGTTTGAGGAACATGCCAAAAAGTAGGAGCCAGGTTCCCAAGGTGTGGCAGCCATGCACAGACAAAACTGCCACCGCCACTTGTGCAGGCATTGGCGAATACGGTTTCCTCCTCACAGGGTTGCTGCACTGTGGGACCCCGGCTGCAGAGTGTTGACTTGGCCTCTAGATCTAAATCTGATCTCGCTTCTATGGGATATGATGGGAAAACTAATCCAATCCATAGAAAGCCACCTCCAAACTTTCAAGATGCAAAGGTTTTGTTGGTGATCTTTTGGTGGCAGGTACCACAGGACATCTCCAGAGGTCTTGTAGGTTAGAGCACAGGTCAAAGCTCTTGGCGGCAGGAGAGAGACCTACATAATATTAGACAGGTGGTTTTAATACACTCAACATGCTCTGTGGCTCTCCTCTGATGGGACTGCCGGATGTCATGTTGCTTCTTTCATGTGGAGAAATTACTATGGCCTGGTTCACATCTGCGTTTGGCTTTTCATCCAAAACGAATGGAACAGATGTAAAGCCACAAACTAACATTAACTGATGCAAACGGAAATGAAACTTTCTGTCTTTTATAGATCTGACAAAAAATAGGTTTTATTTCTGTTAAAAACAGTTCTTTTCTTTTTTTAATGTCTGAAAATTATCTGCATGTGCTCAGAAAAATTAACTGATGTAAAAACGGATGCAAACGGCTACCCATCTGTCTTCCTTAAATTTCAATGTAATTTCAATTTCCGTCTCAACCCCTTCCTCCCCCTGTACTCTGTGATATATAGGGTAATATGATAGATAGAGAGAAGCTGAGCTCTGTGATCTGTAGGGTTATATTATAGAGGAGATGAGCTCTGTGATATATAGGGTTATATGATAGAGGGGAGAAGCTGAGCTCTGTGATCTATAGGGATATATTATAGAGGAGAGGAGCTGAGCTATGATATATAGGGTTATATGATAGTGGAGAGAAGCTGAGCGACAATATTTAGGTTTAAATGATTTGGAGCAGGATTTCTGAGTAAAATCAGAGTAAATCCTGACCAGAATCCTTAAGAGAGATCTGATCCCACCCACAAACAGTGATTGACATCTTTCCAGTATCTGTGTCAATATAGAGCAAACTGTCAATCAGTGTGTGGATGGGATCAACAGTACCTTCAGTTTCTCAGAGTTACTCTACATTTTACTTAGAAATCCTGCTCCAAATCATATAAACCTATAGATCAGAGCTGAGCTTCCCTCCCTCTATCACATAACCCTATATATCACAGAGCTCAGCTTCTCTCCTCTGTCAACTGTATATCACAGAGCTCAGCTTCTCTTCCTCTATCATATAAACCTATATATCACAGAGCTCAGCTTCTCTCCTCTATCATATAAACCTATATATCACAGAGCTCAGCTTCTCTCCTCTATTATATAACCCTATATATCACAGAGCTCAGCTTCTCTCCCCCTATCTAAGAGCAGGATATAATAAGGCAGCATAAACCACCTGACAGGTTCCTTTCTCATGAAGTAAACTTAGATCACTCAGCCACATAACATACGGTGTCCAAATAGTATACCAATGGGTGCACTGATTATTTCATAATCCGGTAGATTTATCTCCGATTTGTCATTCCTTATATATACGGTGATATTCAGAGCAGTTTATCATGTCTTAACTGGAAAATTAGAATCACCGGCTCCCACATGGTAACATGAAAGACTCGCTTCTTCCATCTATGCATTACTAATTAGAGCTAGCTGATCTCATCTATATTAATTCACCAGACTCCTTCTTCCCCTACTAGAGTCAGGATTTACATAAGGCCATTACTGAGGTTGCTTTCTCGTGGTCTTGTCGCCACATATGGCCAAATAGTTATCAATGGGTGCATGATTATTTTAATGCGGGATTGGATTGATTTGAGGTGGTGGAATCAGTTACGTGCTCGTGCATGGAAGAACCTCTCCTGTATGCATTACTACATGTGTAAGCGCTGGAATACTACAGGTCGTATAGTCACCAGCAGCCTCTGTGCACCTCTTGGTGTACAGCGTGATTTACCATTCCATTCTAGCTTGTCTTCTCTATCCTATGTGGTGCATGCACTTGCCATTCCTATGCAGTTACTCACTGAGTGTATGAGGTTACGCAGGATTGGATTACAGTTGAGCGTGGTATGTAATGAGTCCCGCTGGGCATGGAGACACTGGGGGCTCTGTATCACTTTTCAGGACTGTGTAGCTGGGATTTACACAGCTGGATGCAGTTTGACTCCCAGAAGCAAATGCTGTAGGTTCTAGAAAACTGATAAGACATTGCTGTTCACCATTGTCTGCAGCTTTGCACCTATTCGAATAGTTGTTGGTCATAACTCCAACTTTTTTTTTTAATCGTGTGTTCACACTGTAAGCTAATGTTGTCAAAAGGAAGCACCAAGTAAAAAGCTTGGTTCCCATCCGGGTCAGGACCTCCAGCACAGGTGAGAACAGACACCTAGGGACGGACACTCGCTGCACATGACGGACCCTAAGGCTATGTTCACACGGCTTAACTGCGGGACGTAATTCCGCCCCGCAATTACGCCGTGTGGCCGGGGGCGGGAGCGGAGCGGGGGAAGGAGCGGGGGGCCGACACTTCGCCGGCCATAGACAGTATGCTAGCGGGCCGTATACGCGTACTGTTAACAGTGACATGCAATTTATCTCCCAACATCGGCGTATCGGGTCAGAGATGATAGAATTGCTGTAATTGCTAGCTTCACCTATGAGAACTGTTGGTCATTACCGTATTTATGGACGGATTCACCCGTAATATGGCAGCACCAAGTAAGCCGTAATGTTACGGTCAGGACTAGAATATAACGTCCCAGAGACAGCCGTGTGAACATGGCCTAATAATTCCAGTGGGGCTGTTGGGTTTCTGCCATGGTGTCTGTGCTTTGCTGTTTTTTTTTCATCATTCCTGATGGAACATGCAGCTGAGGTTCTGATCGGCATTTCTAACGCAAATGTGAACCAAGCCAAAAGGTTCCATTTATATGGGGCACAAAACGCAACGTGAAAAAACTTTGAGACACTTCGGTCAGAAAGAGGTATTTTTTGTAAGAAATCAGTTTCCCTGAAGCAGGTTTTTTGTTTTTTTTTTTGCATTCCTTTATTTTATTTTTCTATTCCAGCTTTCTTCTGACATCGGCATTTCTTGTGAACAACACTTGTCTCGGGCCTTTAGTCGGCCTGGAAGAGATCTGTCATGCAATCTTCAATGCTGTTCTATTAGCGCTCACAGAGAGGAAGTCGGAAAGACAAACCAGGAAGTCGCGTACATAGAGGAACTTTAACCCCTTCAGGACCTGGTTTTTTTTTTTGGGGGGTGACACGTTCGTTTTTCCCTCCTCGCCTTCTGAAAGCCATAACTTTTTTATTTTACCACCTACATAGACACATGAGGGCTTTTATTTTGCGGGACAAGATGTACTTTCTAATGGTGTTATTCACTATACTATAGAATATACTGGGAAACCGCAAAAACATTCCAAGTGGGACAAATTGTGAAAAAAAAAACGAATTTTCGCCATGTTTCTGGGTGATTTGCTTTTACGGCGTTCAATCTTCGGTAAATATGTGTTATCTGTATTCTTCAGGTTGTTATGCATCCGGCAATACCAAACATGTAGGGTTTCCGTTATGTTTTGGTACCGTAAAAAAATTCCAAACATTTTCTATTTTTGACATTTGCGCCGCGGCGCCATATTTGTGCGACCAATAACTTTTTGTACTAACACCTACGGACGTCAGTGAGGGGGCATTTTTTGCGGGCTGAAGTGTACTTTTTATCGCTAGCAGTTTGGAATGCATGCGACTTTTTTGATCATTTTTTGAGTGACGTAAAATGACCAAAAAACGCAATTTTGCCGTTTGAATTTTTTTTCTTCTACGGTGTTCAGCGTACGGGATAAATGATGTTATATTTTTATAGATCAGACTTTTTCGGACGTGGCGATACCAAATATATGTAACTTTTTTATTATTTTAATGATTTTATTTGTAAAATGGGTAAAGGGGGGTGATTTGAACTTTTAATACTTTTTTTTTTTTGTACTTTAAAACTTTATTTATTTTTATTTTTTTTACTGTAACATTTAGTCCCCCTATGGTGCTTGACCACTAGGGGGCGCGATTGTTAATACAACCTAATGCATTGCATAGGCAATGCATTAGGGTGTACAAAGATGGCGGTTTCCCCACTTCCTGTCTGCGGACGGAAGTGGGGAAAACCGGCCAGGGTAAGTGACGGGAGCCTTCACCATAGCTGCGCCGGTGCCGATGACCGTACCGATCGGTGCGCGGCACCGATCGGCATTCATTCAGACGCCGCGGCCATCTTTGCCGCGGTGTCTGATGGGTAAAACAGCGCCAGCGGGCAAGACTACCCGCCCTGGTGTGTTAAAGTGCGCGGTGTGTTAGCGGCGATTTGCCGCTCACACCCGATGGCTGTGCGGGGGGGGGGGTCGCGGAGCGATCCCCCCGTAAAGCCCCTTAGCAGGCCTGGGACGTACTCATACACCCAGGGTCGTGAAGGGGTTAAAAGATCGTATGTAAAAAAAAAAAAACAAAGTCAAATTTAGCAGTAACAAATTGCTGGTCAATATATGAAAATAAAAATGTAATGGTAGTGTCCCTTCAAATAATCTGTCCCATAGGCAGTTTAGCAATATACTTTCATCACATTTCACCTAAATCCGTTGTTTGATGACAGGAAGCCCAGTAGTTCTTTGTGTCTTGACGCACTATACAAAGCTGTGTTGAGCTAAGGAGATCAGGTTAATTAAGAAGCAATTCTTTTTTTTTTTTTTTTTTTTTTTTTTAATAAAGGGGTGTTATCGTTTGAACTGTTCGTGCTCTTGAGCTGATTCGATGAGATTGAATTTGGAATCCAGGGGGAAGTCTCTCCTCTCAGCAGGCGTGTCTCTCTCCTCACTGAAGACTGTGACATCATCATTCTGTGTGAGGCAGCCGAAGCAGAAGGATGTCTGGAGAGAAGAGATCTGCAGCCTCCTGCATGCTTCTCTTGTGTCTGCAGAGTTTCATCTCCAGGCTCCACAAGCTCCTTGCTGTGCTAGAACCAGTTATATACACACCCTGAACTGATTAAACACATGTGAGGAAGTACACTGCACTCCCTTCCTACCCTTCTGTTACCAGACAGGGAATGGTATATGGAGGAATACGCACTGCCCCCCCCCCCCACCTCCTCTCTCTCTGTTATCAGGCAGAAGACTGTGTTATATGGAGGAAACAGAAGATGTAACCCTGTGTTATATGAGGGGATCTATGAGTTAAACAGTATCTAGCCAGATCATTCACCCTAGAGCTGGGAGATCAGTATACAGCCAGCAGCCTTTGGTTTTACTTACGGTTTCAGAAGCTCAGTGGGGAGTAAACACAGTGTGCAGGCAGCCAATCACAGCGCAGGGGTCGTGTCTGGGGACGTTTCCTGGCTGGGGGCGTATCCCAAAAGACTGAATGAAATGTCAGCCAGCCAATTACAGTACAGGGGGCGTGTCTAGAGGCGGGATCTGACGGGGTCTGTTCCGACTAGCCAATCACAGAAAAGGGGGCGTGTCCCGACTAGCAGCAGCAGAAATAGGGTACAGATTTACAGAAAAGCTCATATCTCCTAAACCATGGTAATGCAACCCAATTACAAAAGTGCTTATTTTTACTGTCCCAATAATCTGAGACATGATCTTTGTAGCGATACAACCCCTTTAAGGGCTATCTTTGAGTTCACACTCCTTTCCATATACCTTCCAAGCCTTTTAACTTGAGCGAGGAAACATAGTTTGGAAAGGGTGTTATTGGACCACAGTATGATATCATTTACGGACTGCCATCAGACTCTGTTCAGTGATATGGGTGTTTAAAGGGATGCACTGCTTTACGGTTCTGAGAATTTGACTAGATGAACCATAAAGAGACATAGAAACAAGTCGGATCAAGTGCAAGGCTTCAAACACCGCATAGGACAAAAACCGGCAGCTTTTTGTTCGATGCATGACTGCGGTTTTTGTCACTATTTTTGCAAAAACCGCGGCTGGTCTTGATTTCTTTAATTTTTTTGCCATCGACCCATACAATTGACAGCTTTTTACATGTTAGACAGTGGGGCATAGAGTTCAATAAAAAAAAAAAAAAGGACCAAATACCGGTGTTACTATATGATGTGTCCTGGTGACTTGTCACTATACTATAGAACAGATTAGGTGTGAACGGTTCATGCTGTGCTGTACTATGACACATCTGAGAAGTAACACTTCCCAGTGCCCTTTCTGTTCGATAGTTTGTTGTAGATAGATTGTAGATACTGTACTAGCTAAGCAGGGTGTTATAGGAACATTTGCATCCCCAGTCTGCTATTAGCCAATCAATGGTTCACAGACCTCTCTACACTCTAATCAGCCCTCTCCTGCAACAGACTAGCAGCGCACACAGGGTTAACCTGCAGCAAACCCTCCCCTTGCTGTATAGAGGAGAGCCGCCTGTGTCTAGGGGAGGGGAAAGGGCAGAGGCTAGACCAGAGCACGCCCCTCATTCAACTGCCGGCTCACTGACTTAGCTGAAAGCTTGTAATGAGACAACTCTTTAGTTCATCTACAGACAGCTGTTTCAGGGATTTGCCTCGTCAGTGCAGTGTAGAACTTACTGGTGGCTGGCGTGAGAGGCAGGAGTGCTTTGAATAGGAAGATCTCCATTGAGGATAGGAAACCAACGAATGGTTGTGCTAAGGGTTTACTTGCCATTTATGTATCTTCAGGAAGCAGGAAAGGGGGCAAGAGGCAAAGTATAGATACCTGTTCAATCATTAGGGTATGTTCACACAACGAATTGCGGCAACATACTGAACGCATAGCTGGATATTTTAGATGTATGCGTGGCAGTGCTATTCTAAAGCGTTGACAGCCGGCTCCAGTGATTTTCACTTCCATGGGCCTGTCAGTTCTATTCCCTGACGACATATGCAAGTAAAATCAGGTAACTCAGAACTCTTAAGCTGTCATCAGTGCTTATTTCAAAGCGGATTGGCGCCGTACTGTCGTCGCTAGGATTTTGCGCATGCATAAAGGCGCCAATCCTCGAGATAATTACGGTAATTCGACTGTTCAATAGAGAACAGTGGATTCGTCGCTCCTGCCCGCTCGAGCGAATCCGCCGGACGTGGATAAACTGACATGCACATTCCAGGAAGCAAATGCACCGTGCGATAATGGAAGCTCTAATGGCCGCGGGCCGCCACCTCGCCCTCTTATTCAAGCCGGATTTGGAGCGCAATCCTTGGCTCGCAATTCCAGCTTAATAGCCATTGAACGAGGCCTTATAGGGCATGATTACCTGTTTTGCAGGGTTAATCGCTTTTGCAGCAAGCTTATGTGCGAGTTACACAAGCTGCAACGCATGTAACATACAGCAGCTCGTAGGGTAGTTCCCCCAAAATAACTCGCACCGTGGGCCCTAAGCACCCGTCCGACAACTGGGCATGTTGATAGCCAAGCAGGACAATTCTTCATGGGACTAGATGAGTGGGCCTCAAACACAATAGGTCATTGAACAGAGTGAGCTTTTGGCACTTTTCGTGCTGATCTTCTATGCACCACATTGTTCAGTCTGCTTTTATCTGCTCTGTGTCCTTCTGACAAGCATTGCACATTCCCTTTATTAAGCTCTGCCCTTGAGTTGTCTAGAGCAGTGCTAGGTTGTTGCGGACGTGCCGAGTGCCAGCATGCAGGAATTCAGGTTCTTGGAGACTGAACTTGGCAAGCTTGATATTTCTCTTGATAGGAAAGGCTAGGGGAGGAAGTCATCTGGAATTGATATTCACTGTATCCGCGCCTTGTTTGTTCAATTGAAAACCTTTGCACTACATACCATTTCCTTGCTTTCAAACTCATAATGTGAAATGGCTTTAATGATTAGGCTGACAATAGATTTACAGCAGTGACCACGTGTGTTACTATATGATGTGTCTGTGGAGCTGTCACTATACTAATAGAACAGATTAGGCATGTGAACGGTTCATGCTGTGCTGTACTAGTGACACATCCTGAGTATAGTAACGCTTCACAGCTGCCCTGTGTCTGTTCTGATAGGGTTTGTTGTTGCTGGAGATGTGGAGATATGTAAGCTAAGCAGGGGGTATAGGAACACTTGCATCCCCCTGCTCTGCTATTAGCAATCAATGCTTCACAGACCTCTCTACACTCATAGATCAGCCCTCTCCTGCAACAGACCTAGGCAGGCACACACAGGGTTAACTCTGGCAGCAAACCCCCTCCCCCTTGCTGTATAGAGGAGAGCTTCCTGTGTGGCTGAGGGAGGGGGAAGAGGGAGCAGAAGAGGCAGACCAAGAAGCACGCCCCTCAATTCAACTGCCAGGCTCACTAACTTAGGCTGAAAGCTTGTAATGAGACAACTCCTTTAAGTTCATCTACAGACAGCTGTTTCAGGATATTTGCCCCTCGTCAGTGCAGTGTAGAACTTACTGGTTGGCTGGGTGAGAGGCAAGAGTGGCTTTGAAAGGGGAAAGATCTCTCCTTGAGGATAGGAACCAATGAATTGGTTGGTGTAAGGGTTTACTTGCCATTTATGTATCTTCAGGAAAAGCAGAGAAAGGGAGGCAAGAGGCAAAGTATAGGAGACCTGTTCAATCACTTAGGGTATGTTCACACAACGAATTGCGGCGCATACTGTACGTAATACGCTGGATATTTTAGATGTATGCGCTGGCCAGTGCGTACTTCTAAAGTGTTGACAGCCGGCTCCCATTGACTTTCACTTTCCCATGGCCTGTCAGTTCTTTTCCCTGGCGCATATGCCAAGGAAAACATCAGGTAATCATAACTCTTAGGCCATGTTAACACGGCTTATTTCGCCGCGGATTGGCGCCGTGCTGCGCACCGGATTTGCGCTGCAGTACGGCGCCAATCCGTCGCAGTAATTACGGTAATTCACTGTTCTCATAGAGAACAGTGGATTCCGTCGCTCCTCCCCGCTCGGCGAATCCGCCGGGCGGGGAGAAAGTGACATGCACATTATCCAGACGCAATACGCACCGTGGATAATGGAAGTCTATGGGGCCGGCGGGCCGCGTCTCCGCACCCGCCCCTTATTCAAGCCGGAATTGCGAGCGCAATCCGGCTCACAATTCCAGCTTGAATAAGCCGTGTGAACGAGGCCTTAATGAGGGCTATGAATTACCGTATTTGCAGGGTGTAATTCGGCCTTATTGCAGCACAATTATGTGCCGAGTTACACCCTGCAAATACGCCATGTGAACATACAGCAGCTGTAGGGTGGTCCCCCAAAATAACTCCACCTGTGGGCCCTAAGCACCCCAGTCCGACACTGGGCATGTTGATAGCCAGCAGGACCATTCTTCATGTGAGGACAGTTGAGAGAGCCCCCAAACACAATAGGTCATTGGACAGGAGTGTGTTTTGGCACTTTTCGTGCCTGATCTTCCTATGCACACACATTTTCAGTTGCTTTATCTGCTCTGTGTCCTTCTTGACAAGCATTGCACATTGCCCTTTTTATTTTAGCTCTGCCCTTGTTGTCTAAGCAGTGCTGGTGTTGCGGAGGTGCAGCGAGTGCCAGCATGCAGGGAATGTCAGGATTCCTTGAGACTGAACTTGGCAAGCTTGATATTTTTCTCCTGTGATAGGAACAGGCCCTAGGGGCAGAACTGCAAGAATCACTCTGGAATGTGATATTACTGTATCCGCCGCCTCTGTTTTTCAATTGAAATACCTCTTGAGCAGTTAACATACCATTACTTTGCTTTTCAAATTCATTAATGTGATATGGCTTTGTAATGCAGTTCTTATGGCTGACTATTTATTACAGCCATAAAACGTCTGATAAAAAACATATTAAGATATCTCTAGGAGACTTCATGACAAGTCACTATCCTGCTACAGGTTGCTATTGCAGTTGAAATGTATTATTTTAGTTAAAAATTGGGCAAAGTTCTCGCCAATGTCCAACATTTCTGTATTCCATCCCAGTGATCCCAGAAATAAAAATGCCTTATCTCCATGAAGTTCCTCTGGCAGCAGTGTAGGAGTTGGCCCTTGGCCTCTGTAGGGACAGCAGCGCACATGGTGGTTTAAAAAGCTCCCTGTTAACAAACTTCAGTCTTCTACCTGTCTCTTTAGAGGTTATCCTGCAGTTAAAGGGGTTGTCTCACTACAAGGATTGCTTTTTATGTTAAAGATCTTGCAAAAACAAGTCACTTTGCAATATGTGTCAATTAACATTGTCCTACCTATTCATAGATATCCCCTCTTGTATGGACTGCATCAGCTTCTCAGGTCGCTATAGCTACAGTCCTGTTTGATCTATCTTGATAGGCTGGCAGCACTGGTTACTATAGCTACAGACCTGGCTTCTACTGCAGCCTAGTGGAAGCCAGTAAACACGCCCCTGACTTCAAAATGAAACCAAGAAAACAGGACTGAGGTAAGATGAATCGATGTAGTGAGACAATCCCTTTAAGGATTCTGACTCTTGGACCCTCTCTGACAGATAATTGAGGCATCCTGGTCTCCCCCTTCCTAAGGCCATGCTAGCACCTCTCAAAACAGAGGTCCTCTTGCCCATCATAACCTATTGGCCTATTCAAACTTTATGGATGCTTTGCAGTGTTGTCTGTAGTTATGGTGTGGTCTGTATATTGTCTGCTGTTCACTTTCAGGCTCTCGGCAGCAGGCCTCCCTAATATGGCTCATCCGGGGCCAAGTGCCTTGTGCCAGGTGGTGAGTTTCAGAGACTGATAGATGCTGCTGTCTTCCTGAGACCTTGGAAATTGCAGTCATTCTCCCAATTTCAAGCAGGTATAGTGGGCTGGTAAGGCTACAGCCAAACTCTGCCATCATGAAGCATGAGAACTGCAGCCAGAAGCATAGCAGGAGATCTTCCCCTGCGCACACAGAATGAGGATGTCACAGCTCTTCAGTGAGGGGAGACATGCCTCTTGGCAGGAGAGACACACCTACTGAGAGACTCAACCCTGGATTGAAACTGATAGGAGCTCAAGTCTACGAAAGCTTCAAATGATAAAACCCCTTTAAATGTCTGACAATATTGTAGCTCCTTTTCCTTTCTCACATGGCAAAAAGTCTATTCCAAAACCTCAATCCAAGGTTAGAAAATGACTAAAGAAGTGCTATCTATTTTAAAAAAGTTTCAGGAATCCTTCAACCACTTTGCCAAGACTGTATTGCCAAGTAGATGACCTCCTCTCTTTAATATCTATGATTATGGAAGAGGTTCAGTCTATGATGACATGTTTGGTTGTCTTTGGAGCAACACCTTCCATAACCAAAGGCCGTAAGTGAAATCTGATTCTGGCTCAAGTGGGGAGGGGATGAATCCTATTGTGTGTCAAGAGAGGACATAAAGGAGGGTGAAGTAATGGCTGCAACTTCAGTAGATAGTGTTACTTCTCTGAGCATGTAGACTTGCTTCAGGATATCAGAGGTAACATACATTTTGAGGAGTTCCATTAAAGGGACATTGCCTTAAAAGTTTTTCTTTTAAGGTATTGAAATATGCGACTATTATGTTTTTGTTTTTTGTTGTTGGATGTATTTTGTTTTTTTTTAAATATATAATTTTAGTTTTAAGTTCCCCTATGTACATTACTTTCTCTGTCTTCCCTTTTGTGATTACTGATGGCACAGCAGGGAGAGGATTGCTTTTTGATCCTTCTTTTTCCCTCCCCCTCCTCATTGCAGAAAAGATTACCCTATTTTCCTTTAATTCATTTCCTGTGGTCTAGTATAATCTTTTCTGTCCCTGTTGAAAGAACACTAGAGCAATCATTCATTCCCTGCTATTTGTAACAAGATTATATAGAGGTATGTAAAGGCTGAAATAAAGTGACATTAGCCTTCATGCCAAACAAGTTTTTTTACTCAAAATGTTCAAATATCATTTAGGATCTTTGAGTCCTAGTGGATACGAATTTGACTTCCTACAGAAATTTTCAGAATACTAATATTTATTCTACCAATCTCCGAACAAGACTGTTGAAACAATTCAAATACATTCCTACAGGTGCAGGCCATTATCTCTGTTCTGGGTTTTGAGCAACTAGGAGGCCACTCTAAAATGGTTTCTAATCGAAAATGGGTCCTTCAGAACACTCATCAAATGAAAGTACCTAAACGAGGATATTACAGAGGATTTAAAATGAGAATTGTACAATCAATTCCTCCTCCAATAAGACAGAATGCAGCCACCCATGTGCACCATAGATCTAAAGGATGCATATTACCATATCCCCATTCACCTGCGGTACCAACAATTTCTCAGATCTGCAGTGAGTACGAAGTTGGAGGGCTTTTCTCTGCAAATCGGGGAGAAAAGCCGTTCTCCTGCAGCCGTGTGCATGGCACAAAAACCAGACAAATACCGGTCGGATAAACCAACCGGTATTTGTCCTGTGCCGTGTAAATGGACCCTAATTCTAGTGTCTCCCCTTTGTGTCTTTTCAGCCCCTTGTGGCTTCATAAAATTAACTGTATTAGCTCATATTCCTAGTTAGATAATTTTCTACTTGTAGCACACTCTCCTAACAGTCTTCATGGCCAACTGTGTGGGGTCCTTCTGTTATTTGTAGATCTGGATTGGATCAACGTCTGATCTCCTGCCAGATACAAGGAAGATATTTCTAGGAGTTCTTTAAGACTGTTCCCAACAATTTTATTTCCTTCCTCAGGCCAAACAGGAAAGCATTAGAGAAATTTTACTTTTAGTGGCAAAAACAATTTTCTCTGAGGGAGGCCACATATATTCTAGGCTTTATGACCATGTGCATCCAAACAGTCCCTTGGAGTCCATTTCCGTCTTGGCTAATTCAAAACTTAATCCTGTGTCATTGGCGGCAAAAAAGTCAAAAGACTGAACTCTGACACTTCTTCAATAGTATTCTTTACATTGCCGGCTCTATTCTGAAATAGAGAAAGTTATTTCCATGGGATTCTTGCCTTATAAATGTCTGAGTGGTAATGTAGGCCTTTTGCCGTGGACAACCCAAGTACACGACTAGTATTTCCATGTCCCTAGAGGTACAAAAAAAAGTCCTCAAATAATAGAGCACTAGAAGTGGTATAACAGACTCTCAAGTGTCTAGACTCTTCGTAAGGAAAATAATCCTTGAATAGTGTCACAGCAGTGTATGTACCTACTCAAACTAGGATGGACAAGATGCATGCGCTTCAGCAAAGGAAATGTTCAGTGGGTAAAGTTGTAGAGGGATTCGATAATCAGAACGTGTCACCAGAGGCTAGATCTAGTTCATTGGGGTCCAAGAGAAGAGGTCTCCCATCTCTTATCAGGTAAATGAGGCTATCTTCATTACAACTCAAAAGGTCAAAAAGTAATGCCGACCTCGAGTGGAAATCCAGCAGCGGTAAATGTGCTCTTTTAATTTTAGACAAGGATCTGGCCATTGCGTTTCCTTCATTTTCCCCGAATTCTTGTGGTTCTCAAGAAAGTTATAGCTCTCTTATTACCCAAGTGGTGCTGGTTTCTGCTGCTGAAGTGCTTGGCTTTTGAGGAACCATTCTTTCTTTTAGTAAAAGAAGAACTGGACCCTCTGTTTCACCAGGACATCAAAATCTAAAACCTTTGCATCCTCAAATCGTGAAGAAACAAAGGTTGTTGGATAAAGTAAAAATGTAACCGCAGAATGACGGTTACTAATAGAATGAGTACACTCTGCCCAGTCCGCTAAGGCTATGTTCACACGGCTTATTTTTGGATGGATTTCGTTCCTTATTTTGCGCCGTACTGCGCGAAATACGGCTGAAATCCGTCCCAGTCATTACGGTAATCCAAAGTTCTCATAGAGAACTATGGATTCCGTCCCCTCCCACCTTCTCCCCTTCGCGAAATACGAAAGTGACATGTAAATTAGCCCGGCGGGATACGCGCCGTGGACAATGAATGTCTGAGGACGGCGAGCTGCCGGCATCCCGCCCCCGTCCCGCAATTACGGGGTGAATAAGCCGTGTGAACATAGCCTAAGAGTGCTCCCTCCTGTCTCTCACACTATCCAATATTTCAAAGTAGCGGGCTTTCCACGTATCTAATTTAACACATTCTTTATTCTCCATACATCTTAAACGTCATTATGTAAGGCATAAGGAAACATTATACTTGCAGTTAGTAGAAAGGCAGGTTTTCTTTCATAAGACAAATTTTGTATAGTCCACAAAGACCATGTGCAGCACGCAGTAAAACAAATTTGTCTTTTATGAAAGAAAACCTGCCTTTCTACTAACTGCAAGTATTATGTTTCCTTATGCCTTACATAATGGTGTTTAAGATGTATGGAGAATAAAGAATGTGTTAATTCAGATACGTGGAAAGCCTGATACTTGGATAAAGTAAAAATGTAACATCTAACGAAAGTGTTTCGGACGTCACTTCTGACAAAGTACCCGAGTGCCCTTAGGCTATGTCTACACAGCAATGTTAAAAAGAAGTCCAAAATCCGCCGGTATTTTAGCATCGCAGTGCCGCTGTTTTTTTTTTTTTTTTTAAGCAATTAAACGCTGTTGATTTTTTGATTTCCCGCATCCCCAGTACATTGTGGCCACATAAATGCAATAGGAGTCCAGCAGAATATATAACGTGATATATTCGGACGGACGGCGTCTTAGGAAACCAGCCGTAAAAAATCCGTGCTGTATAGATTACAGCACAAATTTTATGTTGAGTTCTATACAGCACTAGGTTGTCGGATTTTCGGCAGATTCAAAATACTGAATCCTCTGAAAATCCGACCGAAAACCTTTGTTGTATAGACCTAGCCTTTAAAGGGAACCTATCACATAGGTTATGCCCTCCTTGTTGAGGATAGCACAAGCTAGTGTGCTGTTTCCAGCGTTGTGCCCCTTATTCTGTAAGATGCTGGAGTTATATAGTATTTAATGCTCAAATCTTCTTATTTATGGAGGTGTTAGCTCCACCCACCAAAGACTAGCCCTGCCCATTTGGCAGCTATTCATATATTTCTACCTATTCCAAGTAATAGGTTTATCAATTGAGGTAGGTGGGGCTAGCCTCAGATGGGAGGGGTATGAAAAAAACAGACTGACTCTTTTCTGGCTGAAAACTGCAGATTTGAACATTAAATACTCGAAAACTGCTGCATCTTACAGAATAAGGGACACAGCACTGGAAACAGCATGTCTGTCACTAGCTTGTGCTGTCCTCAGCAAGGGGGTATAACCTATGTGACAGGTTCTCTTAAAGCTACAAGACCAGTATCTACATCATGGTTTAAAAGAGCTGACGCTTCTGTGTATCAGATTTCCACATCGGTCACCTGGTTGGCCATTCACACGTTCTGTAGACTTTACCGACTGGACATCTGATGGAGACCTGGCTTTTGGAGGCAAAGTGCTACAGGCTGTAGCCAGAAGCTGGTGACTTGGCTCCCATACTGTCACCTATTCTTACCTTCTGACTGTTTGACTTGTCAGAATTTATACCCAAATGTACATGGCCTACATACACGTATATAGGTTTGCAAGCCAGGACCTGCATATCATTTTACTTAGGTCATCAAGTCTAGCTTTAATCTAAATCACAGTGCATGGTGCGATAAGGGAATAACGTAGCCGTTTATTGAGTAATCACATAAAACATTCTTTTAGACATATTATTAGGGACCACTGTTACATTATCCATCAGGAATGTATTCATTGCAGTTCTCTGAAATCTGCATTAGCTAGGCAGGGCTATTTCTGAGGCTTTCTTATAGCGACATGACGCCTTATAACTCAGAAACAACCATACGGCATATACTTCTGTCAGTATGTGCTCTAGGAGGTCCTACTTTGCCTCAGTTCACATTACGTTTTTCATCTTCATTTTAGTGTGTATGCCTGGAAAGCTCCCAGCATTCATGCTAAGTGTGTCTCTTAGCCTGAGGGAGGTCAGTTACATTAGCTTGATATAGGGCAAAGGAGTGTCTTTTTGGCCAGTATATATCAGTATAGCACAAAATAAAAAAAAATAAATCATTAGTGTAGGAGAATTTGCTATTTCCATAGAATGTATGCGTTAAAGTGAACCTGTCACATAGATTATGCCCCCCCGGCTGAGGGCAGCACAAGCTAGTGTCAGACCTGCTGTTTCCAGCGCTGTGTCCCTTATTCTGTAAGATGCTGGAGTTTCCGTGTATTTAATGCTCAAATCTGCAGTTTTCAGCCAGAAGTCATTCAAAGAGTCCGTTTTTTCAAACCCCGCCCATCTGAGGCTAGCACCGCCCACCTCAAATGATAAACCTATTACTTTGAATAGGTAGAAACATGTGAATAACTGTCAGTGGGCGGGGCTAACCTTTGTTGGGTGGGGCTAACACCTGCTCATGAATAAGATTTGAGAATTAAATGCTCTAAAACTGCTGCATCTTACAGAATAAGGGAAGCAGTGCTGGGAACAGCAGGTCTGACACTAGCTTGTGCTGTCCTCAGCAAGGGGGGCATAACCTATGTGACAGGATCTCTTTAAACAGTTGGTGTTATAGTCTGTAAGTGGCAGAAGGCACTGTATGTCATCTGACACTGGCATCCATTTCCCATGCATCATGAGATCATAGCTTTTCATGACAGACCAGTTAAGTAGATGACATGTTAGTGTATGGGTGATAACTATCACAGCCTTTTTTTTAATGTACATGGAGATGGGAACTTTTCCCAGCCTATGGAGACTAAAAAGTGACTGAATCCTCACTTGGGCAGGGAAATTAACACATTTCAATCGTGAATACAGCTAGAATTTTTCTATACCTTGTTCCTCAATTATCAAAATAGTTTAACCGTAAGGGTATGTTCATACAATGGGTTTGGACGCCGATTCTGAGCAGAATCGGCGTCCAAACCGGGTGTAAAGTGATTTGCACTGTGCCCTATGTAAAATCACCAGGTCTGTATTTACAGCGACCAGCATTGTCGGCCTATCAGCAGAGATCGAACAGGTCTGTAGCTATAGCGACCTGAGAAGCTGATGCAGCCAATACAAGAGGGGATATGTAGGAATAGGTAGGATGCTACTAATGGACACACATTGCAAAGTGACCTGTTTTTACAACATGCAACTATGTTGTGTAGTTCCTTTTATTCCTCCTAGAAATGTATTACTGGATCTCTCACATGGATATTACCACTTGGGGATGTGTCCCTGCACAGTCTGACATGTTGACAGTCAGTGCATGCAGGGACACACCTCTTTAAAACTGGAATGGTTACACCCATCTGACAGATTCAGTAATACATTTCTAGGAGGAATAACAGAGGAACAACATAACACAGAGATATAAGAGAAGATGCTCTAGAATTGACAAAGGATTTAGTAGAATGGACATATCAGGAGGTGTCATAGGTCTTCTTTAACAATATAAAACCATACTGACCTCTGGTGCAACCAGGGCTGTGTAGTCGGAGTCGGTGGCTATTTTGCAGGAGTCTGAGTCGTCAAAAAATGGACCGACTCCCAAAATATATAATAAGTGGGTCCAGTTACTTTGATGCAGTGCAAAGAGCAAGAGGCTCCCATATCTTCAGCCTTATCGCATGAGGAGTGTAATTGATGACATGGAGCAGGCAAAGTGCTGCCCCAGGGGAAAAGATTCTGCTCCCAGGGCAAACAGATTTCAGCAAAATTTTTCACCTGTTTTCAAAGAAGTAGAAGAGTTCAACCATTCATCAAAACTGACTATGGCTGAGGCACTTCCTTTATACCCTTACATTGTTAGTGTAGAGAGGCCGTTCTCTATCCTGGAAATAATGAGATCAGATGTGAGGTCATGTATGCAGGATCTGATGGAGGCACTACTATTTCTCAGAACAAATTCAGAGACTCCACAAATGTCCCTGCAGTGTTTTGCATATTTACATTTTTTTGTGTCCTAAAGTCATATCCAATAAATATATTTTTCACTGACAAGCAAAATGGTAATGGTTTGAACTTGTGACTTTCAGGCTCCATATCTCACCATCCACTACAGCTTTGTACATGAGGCTACTGTAATTTTATATACAGTCATCTTACATATCTTATGCAAAAACTTGACTTGCAAATATTTAGCATCTGCTTAGTTCTGCAGATTCTTTCCTGTAACTGCATTGTTACTGTTTTGCTACTAAAAATCAAAATGTTAATTTCTATTATTTTGTTAGTATATGGTAAATCCACCTTTTGGTTTTCAATACTGCCTGAATCCTTCTGGGCTCTGAATCAGATTCAAGCATATCTTGACTAAAATCTGATCCCAGGTCTCTTCTACACATTCCCAATGTTGGTGCAGACTGGACTTGGATACAAATACAGCTTTTTCATCAACTCTACCCACAAGTGTTCAAAAGATCAAAAAATTGTTACCCTTTTGCTTGTCAGTGTCTGTTCTACCTAAATAGCTTGATTATTGTATCATAAGGTGATAAACAGCCGGATGTTAACACGTTATTACAGTAAATGTATCACTTAAACATGCGCCATGTATGAGGGAGTCAGAGGTTTGGGAAATTGAGGAGTCGGGGCTTCGGCTTGCCGACTCCACAGACCTGGGTGCAACATGTGAATTTGCCCAATACATGAACTTTGATCTTTTTCTAGTGCCTGGGGCAGAGGTGAAGGAGTTGGATTAGCAGATAAACCCCTGTGATCTGAACATTTGAGGCATTTCAGCAATGTGTGAGGTTACATATACAGTCCTCTAAGAGGCTACAGACTTGGAGGAAAATGTGTTATGCTTGGTTCTGAAGCTGTCAAAGGAATGTTTTGACTGATTCATTTTGGAACTTGACATAGAGGAAGTCTTTTTCTATACACCGAACTTCTCCTTTTGTGGGTTTTGCATTTAACACTCTTTTCCCCTTTTTGGTCTATAGGATGATGCATAGTAAAAAAAACTAAAGCAACAGATGACAAGTCATCCACTCTTCACAATGACTTACCTGTTAATGTTATAGGGATTTTTCAGTATGCTGTTTCACTGGGTCGTAAGCAGTTTTACACTCGCTCTGTCACCTCGGGCTGTGGGTGGTTCTATAACAGTGATAGCATATTCAGCTTCTAGCTACGTCATTACACTGACAAGTGCAGGTGATGTTCTCTTCATCAAAGGGGTGGTCTCCCTAGATTGACTCATCTTACCTCAGTCCTGTTTTCTTGGTTTCACTTTGAGTTCAGGGGCGTGTTTTACTGGCTCCTACTAGGCTGCAGTAGAAGCCAGGTCTGTAGCTAGAGCAACCAGTGCTGGCAGCCTATTAGGAGAGAGTAAACGGGTCTGTAGCTATAGCGACCTGAGGGGCTGATGCAGTCCATACAAGAGGGAATATCTCAGAATAGGTAGGGGACTGGTAATGGACATATATTGCAAAGTAACTTGTTTTTGCAAGATCTTTGACATAAAAAGCAATCCTTGTAGCGAGACGACCCCTTTAAATATAAGGTACATGTGCTGTGAGAATCGAAAACAATGGCTTTGTCTGTAGACAGAAGGTAATCTTATTATAGATACTTTGTTTACTCCGGAGCTCAGCCCTACTATGGGGTGATGTCACTCCCTGCTCTACAGAGTTATGGTCAGGTAACCATAGTAACGTGTGTGTACTCAGAGCACTTAAAATGTCTTATATCATGACTAAAGTAAAATATAGATCAATGTATGTAGAAAAAGTCTTCATTTAACTGTCTCTTCATGTTGAAAGCTAATCTTTTGCAGTTAAAAAATCTCCAGTGTTTACATCCTGGACTCAGACTGGTTTCCAGCTGAAGTTGTGACACACACATTTCTTCGCTTTGACTCAGAGGACCGTAAATCACTTGTCATAGAACTTTGCATTGCCCCAGGCTGTAAAACTGTTTGAGCACAGATTTGCCTTATATGTCTCTCCTGTGGGTTTCCTGGGTGTGGATCCAGTTGAACTTTTGCTTAGATCTTTCTTCTGCTCATGATTTGTGTGGTACAGTTATCACTGACCGTCCAGGAAGTCGGAGGAAGTGACTGAGAAATGCATGAGTCAGGGTAGAGCCACAGCTTCCGTCCTCTTCAACTGCTAGCTTCTTACAATGTCACATATGTTTGCAGGCAGCATATCCAATCGTGTGATGCAGAGCTTCTGAGGACCTTGCAAAAAATTTTGAGCCCAGTAGGTGCATATTTTAAGGCCAACGTTTCTATTTGTTCCAAGCACTTCTTTAAAACACTTTATTTGTAGTAATAGCTGTTTTTCTTTCTTTTAAATTACAATTAATAATTTTCTGTCTTCAAAGTAACTGGGGAGGGGGTGGGGGTGCCTCAAGATAAATTGCAAGATTTTAATTTGGGGATTAATTTGTGGTGGTATAAAAAATTTACTCTAAGGCTAGGTTCACATGGCTTAACTGCAGGGCGTAATTACACCCCGCAGTTACGCCGTGTGGCCGGGGGCGGGAGCGGGGGGCCGGCACCTCGCCGGCCCATAGACAATCATTACTAGCAGCGCGTATACGCCGCTAGAAAGTGACATGTCAATTTCTCCCCCCCGGGGGGATTTGCCCGGGGGGGGGGGGGAGACTAATCCTAGTTCTCATGAGAACTGTGGGTTACCGTAATGCTGGGCCGTTTTTAGCCCGTAATTTGCGCCTTTGGAGGTAATTACGGACCGAAAT
>JAODAL010031800.1:0-47923 GCA_025379985.1 Phyllomedusa bahiana
GGGTTTTTTCATCTTCCTTAAAAACCGGGCCATCATAACCCCCTTTACTAAAAAAGCCCTCTCTAGACCCGCCCCTGGCTATAACTACCGACCAGTCTCTAACCTGCCCTTCATCTCTAAACTCCTGGAACGCTTGGTCTACTCTCGCCTAAACCGCTATCTCTCTGCTAACTCTCTTCTTGACCCGCTGCAATCAGGTTTCCGCACCCTACACCCCGGGGGAAACTGCCTTAGTTAAAGTCTCAAATGACCTCCTAACAGAAAATCTCAGGGTAACTACTCATTGTTGCTTCTCTTGGATCTCTCTGCAGCATTTGACACTGTGGTTTCACCAACTTCTCCTCAGCATGCTCAGCACCATTGGCCTCCAGGACACTGTCTCGCTTGGTTCTCGCCCTACCTCTCTGACCGCTCCTTCAGTGTCTCGTTTTCTGGTTCGTCCTCCTCTCCTCTTCCTCTTGCTGTTGGGGTTCCTCGGGGATCGGGTTCTAGGTCCTCTCCTCTTTTCTTTGTACAAGCCCCCATTGGACAAACCATCATAGTTTTGGGCTTCCAGTACCATCTCTATGCGGATGACACCCAAATTTATAACCCTCCTCCCTGACATCACTCCAGCCTTGCTACAAAACACCAGTGACTGTCTGTCCGCTGTCTCTGACATCATGTCCTCTCTCCATCTAAACTAAACCTCACTAAGACTAAAACTTCTTGTCTTTCCGCCATCTACAAACCCAAACCCCCCCCTGCTATTTCTGTTTCTGTATGTGGTACCACCATTTCTCCTAGGCAGCAGGCCCGCTGTCTGGGGGTTTTATTGGATTCTGATCTGACCTTCTCCCCATATATCCAATCCCTTGCCCCCCACCGTCACCTGCACCTCAAGAATATCTCCAAAATCCGTCCATTTCTCCCCTGTGAAATGACTCAAACTCTCATTACTGCTCTTAATTCTTTCTCGTCTTGACTACTGCAACTCCTTGCTTTTTCGGTCTCCCTCTCTGCAAACTCTCCCCTCTCCAATCTGTCCAGAATGCAGCAGCCAGGCTTGTCTTTTCTCCAGCCGCTATAACTGATGCCTCTACCCTGTGTCAGTCACTGCACTGGTTGCCCATCCAGTACAGGATACAGTATAAACTCAGTACTCTCACCCATAAAGGCTCTCCACAGTGCTGCTCCTCCCTACATCTCCTCCCTAGTCTCTGTCTACCGCCCTACCCGTGCTCTCCGCTCTGCTGATGATATCAGACTCCATTCCTCAATCATCCGAACCTCCCATGCCCGCTTACAAGATTTTCACACGTGCGGCACCAATTCTCTGGAATATGCTACCGGGGGCGATCAGGCACATTCACAACCCTCACAGTTTTAAGAGGGCCCTGAAATACATCTTCTCGGTCTGGCCCCCAAGATCCCTAACTGCTATCACACACATCTGTCACTCCCTGCACTTGGGCACTCACAGGCACTTACTGTATACAGATGTACAGTCTGGGTGGCAGGTTCATCCATTTTTCATGTAAAACCACCCCCTATTTATGAAACATGGCCGGACCATTGTAAACTTGGCACCTTTTAAACCGTATGTTTCACCCATACCCCCTAATAGATTTGTAAGCTCTCACGAGCAGGGCCCTCACACCTTGTGTCTCATTTGTAAGTACTTTTAATGTGTAAATGACTGTATGTTTACCCTTGAATTTGTAAAGTGCTGGGGAAATATTTTGGGCCCCTATAGAAAAAAAAAGATTATTTTTAAATTAAATTTTTATTATTACTGTTTTTCCCGGTGATTCTCTCTATTGCAATTCCTTATGTAGCGCCGGTCTCGGCGACAAACGCGCTGTTAGGGATTTAACTGATTTATTTTTAGAGAAGGTTTCGGCTCTTTATCTGATAATGTTTTACACTTAATAAAAATGATTTTTTTATTAATACTCCATGTCGCACGGCGCTGAGCACCGAGATTGCATTGCGCCGATCTCTCCATAGACTACAATGGGAGAAGTAGCTCACGCTCTGATTGGCCAGGATAGCCAAGCCCCCGCTACCTCAACCAATCAGCTCTTTTCTGCATTTTTGCTGTATTTTGAACTGTCTGCCTTGATTTTGATTGGTCAATATTTCTCCATAGGTTTTAATGGGTCTCTGTCGCTCCTATCTGATTGGTCAATAGTTCTCCATAGTTTTAATGGGACACTGTCGCTCCTATCGATTGGTCAATAGTTTCCATAGGTTTTAATGGGGCACTGTCGCGCTATTCTGATTGGCTGAGCTAGCCCAAACCCCCCCTAGCTTAACCAATCAGCTCTTTTCTGCATTTTTACTGTATTTTGAACTGTCCCGCCTTTGAATTTGATTGGGTTTAAAATTTCTCCATAGGTTTTAATGGGACACTGTCGCTGCTATTCTGATTGGCTGAGCTAGCCAAGCCCCCGCTAGCTTAACCAATCAGCTCTTTTCTGCATTTTTACTGTATTTTGAACTGTCCCGCCTTTGAATTTGATTGGTCAATTCTTCTCCATAGGTTTTAATGGTTCACTGTCGCTCCTATTCTGATTGGCTGGTTTATGCCGACCAATGAGAATAGCTTTCAGAATTTGAATTCCTTCCCGGCAATTTTCAATATCCAAATTCCCGATGTAGCGCCGTTCTAGATTTTTGGAAAGTGATTTTATTTATGTATTTTTTTTTTTGTAGGTTTGAGCTCTTTTTCAGAGAATGTTTGAGAATGCAGTATTTTCTTCACTCTGCCTTCCAAAAAACGGATTTAAAAGCGATCAAAAAGCCCTGTCCCCCCAAAAATGATACCAATAAAAACATCAGTTCATACACAGTTCTGTACACAGAAAAAAAAAAAGTTACGGCTTTCAGACTATGGCAATGCAAAAACATGTTTTCCTTTTAAATAAAAGTGTTTTTATTGTGTAAAAGAAGTAAAACATAAAGAATACAAATTTGGTATCGCTGTAATTGTATTGACCTGCTGATTAAAGCAAGCATGCCTTTTATACTGCACCTTGACCACAGTAAAAAATAAAAATTAAAAACACATTATTGCTGTATTTTGTTCAAAATAGTTCACAAAAAACGTAATAAAAAGCAATCAAAGCAAATCAAACCTCATAATGGTACCAATAAAAACGTCAACTCATCCCACAAAAAAATTGCCTTAATCAGCTTTATATACAGAAAGATAAAAAAGTTATGGCAACATAAAAACGCAATTTAAAAAAAAGCATTTCTATTGTGTAAAAGTAATAAAACATAATAAACTATATAAAATTAATTCCATTGTAATTGAACTGACCTGCAGAGTAAAGTTATCATATCATTTGTGCTGCAAGGCAAATGCTGTAAAACTGAAGCCCAAAAAACATGGCATGTTTTTTTTCACCCATTTTCATGGCCCAATGCTAAAAAAAAACCATGGAACACCTGTGTGCCCAAAAGGCACAATACACCCTTAGGGAGCGTTCACACGGCATAGGACAAATACCAGCCGGTATTTGTCCTGTTTTGCCCCCGTCCCCTCGGCCGCGGGGGGGACGGCTTTTCTCCGCGATGAGCGGAGAACAGCCCTCCCTCCTCCCATTAAGAAACACATCTTCCGTCCGGAAACCGGACGGAAGATGGTGCTTGATTAATGTTTTGCCGCCAGACCGCCAGCGGCAAAACCGGCAGGCGGAAAACCCGTGCAGTGGGGACTGCTGCACGGGTTTTCCATAGAGCACAATTGTGCTCATTTTCGGCCGTTTTTTCAGGCGGTCTGAAAAACCGCAAACTGGCTGAAAAACCGGCCGAAAAACCGTGTCGTGGGGACATGCCCTTAGATGACAGCCATGAAGCAGTGGCGTAGCAACAGGGGTCGCAGAGGTCGTACTTGGGCCCTGCAGGCCCCACTCGCCACACTGCTCTAGCTGCTGTACATATGGTTAGGTGACAGAGACCCAGCCATACGTACTCTCACTGTAGCAGAAGCACGTTAGGGCAGCATCACGGCTGACACCCAGAGGCAGTCAGCAGTGCTTGTGATATGCTGCGGAGGCTCCGCAGGATGAATGACAGCATTGCTTGCTGGCTGCCTGTGAGAGTCACATGGGGAGGAGGTGGACAAGGGCCCATGAGGAACAGGAAATAGAGCAGCAACAGGAGGCCTCATGGTTTCGGCATCAGCTGCTGGTCTGTTTGTTTTCATGTGGTGTGTAAAGTAATAATGTATAAATCTACTGTGTGTATACTGGGTGTGAGTATATACTGTGTATCTATAATGTGTATGTATGTATATGGATGTATATGTGTGTGTGTGTATACTGGGTGTGAGTATATACTGTGTATCTATAATGTGTATGGATGTATATGTATGTATACTGGGTGTGAGTATATACTGTGTATCTATAATGTGTATGGATGTATATGTGTGTGTACTGGATGTGAGTATATACTGTATCTATGAAGTGTATGGATGTATATGTGTGTATCTATAATGTGTATGGATGTATATGTGTGTGTACTGGGTGTGAGTATATACTGTGTATCTATAATGAGTATACTGTGTTTGGATGTATATGTGTGTGTATACTGGGTGTGAGTATATAATGTGTATCTATAATGTGTATACTGTGTATGGATGTATATGTGTTTGAGTATATACTGTGTATCTATAATATGTATACTGTGTATGGATGTATATGTGTGTGTGTATATATATAAACTATGTATACTTTGTGTGTATATACAGTATACTCTGTATGGGTGTGTATATATACTGTGTATGGGTGTGTATATACACTGTGTATGGGTGTGTATATATATGCTGTGTATACTGTGCATGGGTGTGTGTATATATATATATATACTGTGTATATATACTGTATATATTGTGTATATATACTGTATATACTGTGTATGCTTTGTGTGGCTATATACTGTGTATGGGTATGTGTGTATGCGTGTATATGTGTATATATATACTGTGTGTATATACAGTATATATATATATATATATATATATACTGTGTGTATGTATATATATATATATATATATATATATATATATATATATATATATATATACAAATATATACATATATAAAGTTTGGGGTCACTTCCAAATTTCCTTATTTTTGAAAGAAAAGCACAGTTTTTTTCTATGAAGCTAACATTAAATAAATCAGAAATACTCTCTATACATTGTTAATGTGGTAAATGACTATTCTAGCTGCAAACGTCTGGTTATTAATGCAATATCTACAGTGCCTTGCGAAAGTATTCGGCCCTATTGAACTTTTCAACCTTTTGCTACATATCAGGCTTCAGACATAAAGATATAAAATCTTATTTTTTTTGTGAAGAATCAACAACAAGAGGGACACAATTGTGAAGTGGAACGAAATTAATTGGATATTTTAAACTTTTGTAAAAAATAAAAAACTGAAAAATGGGACGTGCAATATTATTTGGCCCCTTCACTTTCAGTGCAGCAAACTCACTCCAGAAGTTCAGTGAGGATCTCTGAATGATTCAATGTTGTCCTAAATTACTGATGATGATAAATATAATCCACCTGGGTGTAATCAAGTCTCCATATAAATGCACCTGCCCTGTAATAGTCTCAGGGTTCTGTTTAAAGCGTTGAGAGCTTGAAGACCAAGGAACACACCAGGCAGGTCCGTGATACTGTTGTGTTTAAAGGGAATCTGTCATCAAATTTTTTTTTTTTATTGATGAAATATTATGTGTTAATTTTTGTCAAAATTTTTAGTATATTTTTTTATTTCATTCAATTTGTAGTAGTATTACAAAATGCATAATAATTTTCAATATTTCCCACTCTTAGCCACCAGATGGAGCACATCCCAAAAAAAAAGTTTTCTTTTCTCCTCATGGACAAACACAATGAAATACAGCTTGCTGTAAATGTGGGCTGGTCTGGGGGTGACCTCACATGCCTTTTGGATATGTGTTTGGGTCCGTCTGTCAGTCCCCAAACGGACCCAAGCACTTTATCTAATAAATAGTAGTGTGATTTTATATTGCAGTTTATTAGAAGCACGCATCGGCGTTCGGACGAGTGATCACCAATGTCTTTCGGATCTGTTCCAAGAAGTGACATCAATTCTTGGTCCAAAAGACACAGCAGGAGCCCTATTTAAAACTATGGGGTGCAATCCTGCTGCATCCAACACACATCCAAACAGTCAGCTGCGTTTTGCATCCGAAAGACGCTGCATTTTTGGATGCACTTTTCGGACCCAACACGGATCCAAAGACGCCGTGTGCACAAACCCTTAGTCTATTTCACTATGGATATGCGGAAGGAACGCCACAGTATATGTCTGCATCCCTGCTCACAGGTATCCACAGGTGGCCAACATCCATAGACCCTAAGAACTAATATTCGTTTAGTTCACATGTGAACAATAGGCTCTGTCTACCCTGCAGTGGACAAAAAACCACCTGAAAACCAAATCCTAAAAACCTTCATAAAACTGAGTTTTTTGTCCCCGGACGGTCAAAAGCTGTTGAAAAAAATGGCCATTTTATGGCGCGTTTTTTGCTTGTCTTCAAGCCTGGTTTTTAATGTCTGCATAAATCAAGCCATTGGGTGTGAATCCGCCCCGCAAAAGGGGATATACAGCACATTATTGCATTCATGGATCCGTGTTGGATCAGAAAATCGGATCCAAAAACGTTGCAGCAATCGGATCTAAAACAGATCCAACATGTATCCAACATGCAGCTGTGTTTTTGGATGTGTGTTGGATGCAGCAGGATCACTCCATATAGTTTTAAATAGGGCTCCTGCTGCGTCTTTCGGATCAAGAATCGATGTCAATTCGTGGAACGGATCCAAAAGATGGATCCGAAAGACGCAATGAGACCCATCAGAGATCACTCGTCTGAACACCGATACTTGTTTCATATTAAAAGCAATGTAAATCATACTGCTATTTGTTACATACGTGATTGGGTCCGACAGGAATGGATTTTAGCGTCAAAACCCGTAGCAAACGGATTTTAGCGTCACAATCCGCGAAGAAACGGATTTTAGCGTCACAATCCGTGAAGAAACGGATTTTAGCATCACAATTCGCAAATGAATGGATTTTAGCGTCACAATTCGCAAAGAAACGGATTTTAGCGTCAAAATCCGTAGCAAACTGTTTTTAGCGTCAAACTCCGTAGCAAACGGATTTTAGCGTCATAGTCCATAGCAAATGGATTTTAGCATCAAAATCCGCAGAGAAACGGATTTTAGCGTCAAAATCCGTGGCAAACAGTTTTTAGCATCACAATCCGCAAAGAAACGGATTTTAGTGTCAAAATCCATAATGAACGAATATTAGCGTCAAAATACGTAAAGAAACGGATTTTAGCAGCAAAATCCGTAAAAAAACTTTAACCCCTTAACGACCCTGGACGTATGAGTACATCCCAGGGGCGCTAAGGGGCTTTGCAGGGGGATCTCTCCGCGACCCCCACGCACAGCCGCCGGGAGTTAGTGGCTTATCGCCGCTAACACCAGGCAGTAACAGCGCCGGCAGGTGGCGTCGCCCATAGGCGCTGTTTAAATCATCAGACATCGCGGCAAAGATGGCCGCGGCGTCTGAATGAATGACGATTGGTGCCGCGCACCGATCGTCAGGGTCATCGGCACCGCCACAGCATAGCTGCAGTGATCCGACGACCAGACACGGCAGTGGGGAGCCCTCTGAAGGCTCCCGTCACTGCCATGTCCGGGTTTGCCCCACTTCCGCCGTAGACAGGAAGTGGGGAAACCGCCATCTTGGTACAGTCTAATGCATTGTCTATGCAATGCATTAGACTGTGTTAACAATTGCGCCCCCTAGTTGTCAAGCACCATAGGGGGACTCAATGTTACAGTGAAAAAATAAATAAAAAAGTTTTAAAGTACAAAAAAAAAAGTATTAAAAGTTCAAGTTCCAGCATGGGTTTATGAAGGATCAGTACTGTCAGACTAATCTCATCAGCTTCTATGAGGAAGTCAGTGCTAGACTGTATCGGGGTGAGGCACTGGATGTCATATATCTAGATTTTTCTAAAGCATTTGATACGGTGCCACATAAAAGGTTGGTAAATAAAATGAGAATGCTTGGACTGGGGGAAAATGTGTGCAAGTGGGTAAGCAACTGGCTCACTGATAGAAAACAAAGGGTAGTAATTAACGGTACATACTCAGACTGGATCCCTGTTACTAGTGGAGTACCACAAGGGTCAGTATTGGGCCCTATCCTCTTTAACATTTTCATTAATGATCTTACACAGGGATTACACAGTAGAATATCGATCTTTGCAGACGATACTAAGCTCTGTAACGTAATCAACACAATAGAGGATAATGTGTTATTACAAAGGGATCTGGATAAGTTGGAGGCCTGGGCAGGGAAATGGCAGATGAGGTTTAACACAGATAAATGCAAGGTTATGCACATGGGGAGGAAAAATCAATTACATGATTACATGTTAAATGGAAAAACACTGGGTAAAAGTGACATGGAGAAGGACTTGGGAATCCTAGTGGACAGTAAACTTAACTGTAGCAGCCAATGTCAGGCAGCAGCTGCCAAGGCTAATAGGATCATGGGGTGTATTAAAAGGGGCATAGAGGCACATGATGAGAACATTATTCTCCCATTATACAAGTCACTGGTTAGACCACACATGGAATATTGTGTACAGTTTTGGGCACCAGTGCACAGGAAAGACATTGTAGAGCTTGAACAGGTACAAAGGCGGGCAACAAAAATAATAAAAGGACTGGGTGGACTACAGTACCCAGAAAGATTAGCAAGATTAGGGTTATTTAGTTTAGAGAAAAGAAAGCTTCGGAGGGACATAATAAATATGTTTAAATACATCAAAGGTCAATATAGAGATCTCTCCCAAGATTTATTTATACCCAGGGCTGTATCTAGAACAAGGGGGCATCCTCTACGTCTTGAGGAACGAAAGTTTCTACATAAACATAGAAAGGGATTCTTTATTGTAAGAGCAGTGAGACTATGGAATTCTCTGCCAGAGGGACTTGTCATGGTGAATTCAATAACCGAGTTCAAAAAGGGTTTGGATGCATTTCTGGAGCGTAATAATATAACAAGTTATAGTGTCTAGGATTCTGGAGAGGGGTCATTAATCCAGGGATTTTTCTGACTGCCAGATTGGAGTCGGGAAGGAATTTTTCCCTAAAATGAGGACAATTGGCTTCTACCTCATTTGGGGGTTTTGCCTTCCTCTGGATCAACACCTTAGCACAACAGGCTGAACTGGATGGACGTCTTGTCTTTTTTCGGCCTTACAAACTATGAAATCACCCCCCTTTCCCCATTTTACAAATAAAATCATTAAAATAATAAAAAGTTACACATATTTGGTATCACCGCGTCCGAAAAAGTCCGATCTATAAAAATATAACATCATTTATCCCGTACGCTGAACACCGTAGAAGAAAAAAAATTCCAAACCCCAAAATTGCGTTTTTTGGTCATTTTACATCACTCAAAAAATGGAATAAACGTGATCAAAAAAGTCGCATGCATTCCATACTGCTAGAGATAAAAAGTACACTTCATCCCGCAAAAAATGCACCCTCACTGACATCCGTAGGTGTTAGTATGAAAAAGTTATTGGTTGCACAAAATGGCGCCGCGGCGCAGATTTCAAAAATAGAAAATGTTTGGAATTTTTTTAGGGTACCAATACCAAAACATAACGGAAACCCTACATATTTGGTATTGCCAGATGCGTATCAACCTGTAGAATACATATAACACATCATTTTTACCGAAGATTGAACGCCGTAAAAGCAAAACACCCGGAAACATGGCGAAAATACATTTTTTCTCAGAATTTGTCCCACTTGGAATTTTTTTGCAGTTTACCAGTATATTCTATAGTATGGTGAATAACACCATTAGAAAGTACATCTTGTCCCGCAAAATAAAAGCCCTCATATGTCTATGTAGGTGGAAAAATAAAAAAGTTATGGCTCTGGAAAGGCGAGGAGGGAAAAACGAACGTGTCAACAAAAAAAAAACGCCGGGTTCTCAAGGCAAAATCCATAAAAAAACGGACTATAGTGGCAAAATCCATAAAAAACGGATTTTAGCAGCAAAATCTTTAAAGAAACGAATTTTCAGCATCAGAAGCGAGAGAACTTTATTAGCACCAAAATCCATAACGAAAACTATTTTAGCGGCAAATTCGGCAAAAAAAGAATTTTTTTGCGTCAGAAGCGAGAGAATTTTATTAGTGTCAAAATCTGTAAATAAAAGGATTTTAGCGCAAAAATCCATTAAACAAAAAACGGATTCTTGCACCAAAGTCCGTTAAAAGAATGCATTTTTAACATCAGAAGTGAGAGAACTTTATTAGCAGAAAAATCTTGAAATGCGCAAAAATCGTTAGCGACAAAAGCACGATCACTTTATTAGGAACGAGGACACATCGGACACTTGTCTGCTTCTTCTCTGGCAGCCTTGCTGAGCAGACGTTCAGTAGCTGCTCCACTGGGCTCCACAATCATGGCTCCCTGCAGACACTGGAGCAGAGCTGAGCTCACAGCAGTGAGGGGCTGGGAGGGATCTCACTGCAGCTAATGAGACGGGAATCGGGAATTGTCTCAAGTCTCTTACCTACAGTGTTTTACTTTATGGCAGCTTCCTGTGTTTCGTGCAATTCACATAGCAGAGGACTGTCTCTGAAGGGGGGGGCAGGGCTCACACACGCATGAATCTGTATAACTTTCTTTATAGGCTCACGATGAAAATTACAGCAACTGAGAATAAAAAGATGACAGAAAACACATACATTACTGCAAAAAAAAAAAGAAAAAATGCGACACAATCCCTAGAAAGACCGAAAAGGATACACAAAGAATTACCAAACATTAAACAACCCAAGGAGCACTGTGACAGTGTTCATATTTAAATGGAAGGTGTATCAGACCACTGCAAATCTACCAAGACCCGGCCATCCCTCTAAACTTTCATCTCAAACAAGGAGAAGACTGATCAGAGATGCAGCCAAGAGGCCCATTATCACTCTGGATGAACTGCAGAGATCTCCAGCTGAGGTGGGAGAGTCTGTCCATAGGACAACAATCATTCGTGCACTGCACAAATCTGGCCTTTATGGAAGAGTGGCTAGAAGAAAGCCATTTCTCTACGATATCCATAAAAAGTCTTGTTTAAAGTTTGCCACAAGCCACCTGGGAGACACCAGACATGTGGAAGCAGTGTCGGACTGGGGGGTCTGGGGCCCACAGGGGAAATGATCTCGGGGGCCCACCCTACTGTACATTAAAATATTACCGGCCTCTCAGACATAAATGCGCCCATTTTACCACATAATACAGTGTGCAAAACAGAACTGTATTGTGTAGTACAATGTAGTTACACATTTGTCAGTCTAACATATCATAGACACAGGGCTAAGTAGCTCCATCCATATCCCCCACCACCCACATACAATATCCCCCTCCACCCACATACAATATCCCCCGCCACGTTTCCCTTGGTCACGCACCTCACCACCTTATAAAATAAACACCAGCAAGAAAGTAAAAGTGTGACTCCTATCACAGGGTCAGGTGTTCCCTCACTCTTACAATCAGGGACACATGTGCGCTGCCACTATACCCGCGCCAATATAACTTACAACATATAGAGACCACATAGCGGTCAGACACCAGCTCAGGTATAACCTACAACACCGCCATATAGAGACCACATAGAGGTCAGACACCAGCTCAGGTATAACCTACAACACCTCATATAGGACCAAGTGGTCAGACACCTCTCAGGTATACCTACACACCTCCATATAGAGACCACATAGTGGTCAGCACAGTCAGGTATACTAAAACACACCATATAGAGACCACAAGAGTCGACACCTCAGGTATAACCTACAACACCACCATATAGAGACCACATAGAGGTCAGACACCAGCTCAGGTATAACCTACAACACTGCCATATAGAGACCACATAGAGGTCAGACACCAGCTCAGGTATAACCTACAACACCACCATATAGAGACCACATAGAGGTCAGACACCTGCTAAGGTCACCATCACATTACAATATAAAAAATAACCCTTGATGTCAGGGACTCACCAGAGACGTCTGAGTCGTTCTCTTCTCTCATGAGTCGTTCCGATTCCCTTTTCTTCTGCATCTGTTCCACACCGCAATGATGACTTGTCCCGGCCACAACTCATCCCTGCAGAAATTACACAAAAATATCTTAGAATCCTCAATTTTCCAGCATTTCTTTACCTATTCCCACCTCTGTACAAACTACCCAGGGGTGAGAGAGCGGGTACAAGCCTAGTATCCTAAGGGTTTGGAGGGTGGGGAGAGGCCACAGGTAACTAGATAGGCCCTATTTAGGTAGGTAGACCCCCGCTGGATAAGTTGCTAGGCCAGCCCCAGGTAGGTTGGGTGGGTACCTAGCCACAGGTGGGTAGGTAAATAGCCCCCAGGTAGATAAGCAGGCCCCAGTTATGCAAGTTGATAGGCTACAGTTAGGTTGGTGGACCCCAGTTAGTTAGGCTGTAGGTAGGTGTTGGTGAGTCCCAATTAGTTAGGCTGTAGGTAGGTGGTTTCCCCCAGTAAGGTAAGCTGTAGGTAGTTAGGGTCCCCTTTAAATAGGCTGCAAGCAGTTAGGGACCCCCTTTAGGTACTATACAGGCAGTTAGGGGTCTCCTTTAGGTAGTATACAGACAGTTAGGGGTCTCCTTTAGGTAGTATACAGACAGTTAGGGGTCTCCTTTAGGTAGTATACAGACAGTTAGGGGCCTCCTTTAGGTAGTGTGCAGGAAGTCAGGGCCCCCCCTTTAGCTACTGTGTAGGTAGTCAGAGCCCCCTTAGTGTTTAGGTAGCCAGGGCCCCCCTTGTAGTCAGGGCCCCCTGTAGGTAGCCAGAACCCCCTTGTAGTCAGGGCCCCCTGTAGGTAGCCAGAACCCCCCTTGTAGTCAGGACCCCCTTGTAGTCAGGGCCCCCCTTTATGTAGCTGGGGCCCCTCATGTAGGTTTTCAGGGCCCCCCTGTAGGTAGTCTGGGCCCCCTTAGATTGCCAGAGCTCCCCTGTGGGTATCCAGGGCCCCCCCTTGTAGTCAGGGCCCCCATGTAGGTAGCCAGGGCCCCCCATGTAGGTAGCCAGGGCCCCCCGTAGATAGCCAGGGCCCCCCTTGTAGCCAGGGCACCCCCTAGTAGCCAGCCCCCCCCCCTTGTAGTCAGGGCCCCCCCTTGTAGTCAGAGCCCCCCCTAGTACAGTGTCCCCCCCCATAGTAGCCAGAGCCCCCCCTAGTAGCCAGTGTCCCCCTTAGCCAGTGTCCCCCTTAGCCAGCGTCCCCCCCAGTAGCCAGGGCCCCCATTAGCCAGTGTCCCCCTAGTAGCCAGAGCCCCCTTAGCCAGTGTCCCCTAGTAGCCAGAGCCCCCTTAGCCAGTGTCCCCCCCTAGTAGCCAGGGCCCCCCTGAGCCAGTGTCCCCCCATAGTAGCCAGGGCCCCCCTTAGCCAGTGTCCCCCCCAAAGTAGCCAGGGCCCCCCTTAGCATCCAGGGCCCCCCTTAGCCAGTCCCCCCATAGTAGCCAGGGCCCCCCTTAGCCATTGTCCCCCCCCATAGTAGCCAGTGTCCCCCCCCATAGTAGCCAGAGCCCCCCTTAGCCAGTGTCCCCCCCTTAGCCATTGTCCCCCCCATAGTAGCCAGAGCCCCCCTTAGCCAGTGTCCCCCCCCATAGTAGCCAGAGACCCCCCTTAGCCAGTGTCCCCCCCATAGTAGCCAGAGCCCCCCTTAGCCATTGTCCCCCCTATAGTAGCCAGAGCCCCCTTAGCCAGTGTCCCCCCCCATAGTAGCCAGGGCCTCCCTTAGCCAGTGTCCCCCCCCATAGTAGCCAGGGACCCCTAAGCCAGTGTCCCCCCATAGTAGCCAGGGCCCCCCTTAGCCAGTGCCCCCCCCATAGTAGCCAGGGCCCCCCTTAGCCAGTGTCCCCCCATAGTAGCCAGGCCCCCCTTAGCCAGTGTCCCCCATAGTAGCCAGAGCCCCCCGTAGCTAGTTTAAAAAAAAAACCAAACAACCAATCAATCACTTACCTGGCTCCCGCTCCTGGACAGTCCAGGCCTCTCCGTGCTGCCGCCGGCTCCGTACTGCCGCCCTGCATAGGCGGCGCGGTGAAGTGACGTCACCGCGCTCCTACGTCAGCAGTAGGGGCCGGCGCACGGCAGGCTGATGGCCTCACGCGTTCAGCCTGCCGGGGAAAATCAGCGGAGCGCAGCGCTAGTGGCGCTGTGCTCCGCTGACACCGCGCAGCCCCGGGAGTCAGGGACATTAGTCCCCAACTCCTGGGCCGGTCTCTGAGCGCTCGGGACGCGGGTCCTGGGCGTTCAGTGACCGGATGCGCGGACGGGCCCCGGGGAGCGACGGCACTGCCTCCGGGGCCCACAGCAGCTCGGGGCCCACCGTGGGATTCCCCGGTCCCCCGGCGGCCCAGTCCAAGCCTGTGTGGAAGAAGGTGCTCTGGTCAGATGAAACCAAAATCTAACTTTTTGGCCACAATGCAAAACTAGATGGTTGGCGTATTTGCAACACAGCTCTTCACCCTGAACACACCATCCCCACTGTCAAACATGGTGGTGGCAGCATCATGGTTTGGGCCTGCGTTTCTTCAGCAGGGTCAGAGAAGATGGTTAAAATTGATGGGAAGATGGATGGAGCCAAATACAGGACCATTCTGGAAGAAAAACCTGTTAGAGTCTGCAAAAGACTTGAGACTGGGATGGAGATTTATCTTCCAACAAGACTATTATCCAAAACATAAAGCAAAATCTACAATGGAATGGTTCACAAATAAACGTATCCAGGTGTTAGAATGGCCAAGTCAAAGTCCAGACCTGAATCCAATTGAGAATCTATGGAAAGAGCTGAAAACTGCTGTTCACAAACGCTCTCCCTCCAACCTCACTGAGCTCCAGCTGTTTTCCAAGGAAGAATGGGCAAGAATTTCAGTCTCTCGATGTGCAAACCTGATAGAGATATACCCCAAGCGACTTGCAGCTATAATCGCAGCAAAAGGTGGCGCTACAAAGTATTAACTTAAGGGGGCTGAATAATTTTGCACGCCCCACTTTTCAGTTTTTTATTTTTTACAAAAGTTTACAATATCCAAAAAATTTCGTTCCACTTTACAATTGTGTCCCACTGTTGTTGATTCTGATTTTATATCTTTGTTTGAAGCCTGAAATGTGGCAAAAGGTTGAAAAGTTCAAGGGGGCTGAATCAGGGCCGTCTCTTCCATTGTTCAAGGTAGGCAGTAGCCCGGGGGCCCCACGAGCACAGGGGGCCCTCCTGGGCAGACACCTACCCTGCCCAGTGAATGCAGGAGCAGGACTGTTTCTTCGGCTGGGCGACCGTATAAAAAAAGGGGAGGGACGCAACAGGCGAGGAGAGAAGAAAAGATCTGCAGAGAGGGGCGAGCGGTCATTGGAAAAGCAGGACTTTGCTCTGCTGCTCCACTGACATGACAGAGCTCACCTTGTCCCTGCAGCACCGAAGAAGCAGCATCTCAGTCAGCCCCTCATAGATACAGTGTGTAAGTAGTTTACACACTGTTAATGAGTCTGCACACATTGAGGAGGGGGTGAGGGTCAGAGGATGTGCATGGACCACACACCAGTCACACAGGGAGAGAGGGAGATAATGAAAGTTCCCGCCCCCTTCCCCCTCTCCTCATAGCAGGACAGCATGGGGGCTGATGTGAGCAGCAGGATGGCTATTTGCTACTGATAATCAGTCTGGCCAGATCCAACTCTATCCCAACAAATGGCCACCCCCACTCTGCACATCCCAAGAAAGGCTACCTGTAAAGTCCTGTGTAAGTGCTGTACACACTTCATGTGAGCCATCTATCAGGGGAGGAGGGGTAGGGGCTGCCAAGCTACACACTGCTCCATCAAACATCCTGTGTGCTTAACACCTTATAACCTTAGGCTATGTTCACACTGGTTAAATTGGGGCATATTTTGCCACGTATTTGGAGTGTACTGCGCTCCAATACAAGCGAAATGCGTCCCAGTCATTACAGTAATCCACAGTACTCATAGAGAACTATGGATTACGCCTCCTCTCCCTGCTCGTACAATACAGCAAGCGGGAAGAGAAGTGACATGTCAATTATTCACGGCGTTTACGTGCCGCGAGTAATGCATGTCTATGGGGCCGGCGGGAGCTTCCATACACACAGCGTAGTTGCGGGGCGTAATTACGCCCCTCAATTATGCTGTGTGAACCTAGCCTTAGGGTATGTTCATATGATGTATTTGCAGGGTGTACTTTGGAGTGTAATTGGGCTGCAATGTGCCCTAAATATGCCCCGCAAATACAGTAAAATCATAGCTCTCATTAAATGCTATGATTTAACAGCTAATTCCCAGGCACGTACTGTGCGCCAATAAAAAGAAGTGACATGTCACTTCTTTCCAGCACTTAAGGGGGACTGTGAGACTGAATAGGGGTTGGGCTAGAGCATTGTGGGAAGTATGTGCTGCCCAGCGCATACTTCCCATAACAGGCATATAGTGGTGCATTACGCTGCAAGTCACCCCAAGGAACAGACTGTAACTATGATAATAGTAGCTCTCATTGAGAGCTATGATTACCCTCTGTTTTCCCCAACGTGTACTGCGTGGTGATGTCATTTCTTCCTGGGGTATACGAGGGGGATAATGAAAGTAAATTACACTGGCCCTAACACGTACTTCTAAAACACCCAGCGTCTCATGGTGCGCACAGATATGTGTCGCAAGATGCTGTGTGAACATAACCTTTATAATTACTCAGAAAACAAATCATGATGATAATTTGGGAGTGTAAATGTTTCTAATGGGTGCAAATTTAGGCTTAGTGGCCAGGGATCTAAGAATGAGTTGTCAATACTGCCCTGCTTGTTATCCCTCATAAGGCACTGTAGATGCCATAAAATGTACCTATATAAACCCTATGGTGTTTAAACTCATACTAGTGTGAAATGCTGGTACTTGTAGTTCCATATCAACTGCCATGGAACCGCATATTTCAGCATGTTCATTCTGCATCCATACAATTAGGACAATTTTTATTTTTTTTTTTACCCACACATAGTACTGTATCTGTCTGGGTAAAAAAAAAAAATCCTCTCCACACTGTGAAGTCCATGTACTAATCAAGTCAGATTGCGCAGCACCGTTTTTAATTCATTTAGACACCGCTGCCACAGTCGCCACAGTGTTTAAAGGGTTGATAAGCGGGAACAGAGCTGGCTCTGGTCCCTGCTGTGACCGGACAGTATCAGATGCACATAGCAGCGTACACCAGCCTTCTATATAGCAGGATTGCCGAGTTATCCTGCTACATAGAACATTACAAACTACAAAAAAAAATCCCTTTTAAAACATAATTTTTAATATGATCAATAAAATACCATTCGTAGACAATAGAGCACACTTAGGTCAACACTTTTGGTCTACTCACCACCTCCCAAAAGCGATGTAAATAACGTACAAAGGCAAGTCCGGTAGATAAGTACACGAATACTGAAAAGCAAGATAACCCTGTACTGTCCCTAATAATCAACGCCCTGAATCTCGCCCTTAGCGGGGCACCCACTCTGACGAGAGCGACCCCGCAAGAAGATAATCCTAAAAAAACTCCTCACTTCTCCCTAGAGCTCCTAAAGGGGAGTGCAAGAGTTAATAAACTATAAAACAAGACCTAGACGCGTTTCACAAGGGAAAAGAATATTATCCCATTGTTCAGTAGGTCAAAAAATGCGGAAAGTTAGGATTTAAAATAAATTACACATGTGGGGTATCTTGGACATAGTGTTGCCCATACTGTCAGTATGCCCACTGAAAACAAACCAACATTCACCAGATATAGCCCGGTAACAATCAACAATAGCCAATCATAAGGCTTACCTGGGCTATCCCCTGGCGACTATCCCAAACTGACCAATGAACTGCCAACATTGTCATACATTTACTCAGCAGCCAATGTATTGCCGCCGATCGCTTCTCGGCGTTCCCGGTAAAATACAGCGCATGCACGTGTCCATTGCGCATGCGCTGTACATAGACGGCCGGGAAAAGGATTTGTGCAAGCGCTCCAAGTATCACCATTCTATCCCAGGGTGCACGCGCGCATCGTATCTAGGCAACGGATGTATACTACATACAAGGACTTCCTGGAAAAGTACAGCGCATGCGCGTGTACTCCGCGCACGTGAAATGCATAAACTGCAAAGGGAGATCTTTATGCAAACGTCATAGATGTTACCATTCTATTAAAGAGTGCACGCACTGAGCCGTATCTGAGTAACGGACACAAACAAAAGCAGCATCGACACCAGCGCCCATCAAACAAACTGGGGCCCTAATTCCGGCGTCCTCTATCCGGCATCCATCAGGCATATAAACAAGCGCCACAGCCATTTCTCATATTTCTCATAGGTAAAGTGCAAAGCTATAAGTACTACTAGTACATAAAAAAGAAGTAAAATATGCTTCAGCAATAACAAATAAAGGGAGTAAAGTATACAGATTACACTAATATGATTGGCCAGGGCGTAAGATCTAAACATCCAAAAAACACGATAAATTATTGCCATCATTAAGACCATTTGGATTAATAAAATTCAGACGATAAATCCAATAGCATTCTTTCCGCAAGATTAATTGATCCCAATCTCCACCTCTCTCGGGTTTTCTCACCACATCAATCCCTCTAAAATTTAGCAGTTCCATACGTCCGTTATGTTTCAAATGCATATGTTTAGCAATAGGTGTATCTGCAATCTGTTTAATGTCGCCAATATGCTCTCCTATTCGTCTGCGAAATTCCCTCTTAGTTTTCCCCACGTAGTCTAACGGGCAGGGACAGGTAGCCAAATATATCACACCTGTTACACAATTAACAAAATTTCTTATTTAGAATTTTTCCCCTGTAGATGCACTGCAAAAATCTTTACTTTTTATCACAAATTGACAAAATTAGCATTTTCCACACTGAAAACAACCCATCGACTGACGACTCAGCCACATATCTTTTCTTGCAGGAGTAAAATGGCTTTTTACTACACAGTCCCGTACACTGTGACCCCTGCGATAGTAATCAATGGACGATCAGGTAGAATCTTTTTTAGGGTTTCATCTTGTAATAAGATTTTCCAGTATTTATCTAGAATCGTCCTTACCTCCTCAGATTTGGTGTCAAAATCTCCTATGATTCTCAAGTCATCTCTTAATCCTGCTTGACTTGTCACTGTATTTTTTCGGTTCTAACAGACTATGTCTATCTCTACTCAGAGCTTCTTGATATGCCAGTTTTAAAGTCTGTTCCGGGTAACCCCTTCTCCGAAATCTACCTCTCAATTCATTTGCTTGGGATTTAAAAGATGTGATTTCAGAACAATTCCTCCTAAGACAGAGGTACTGCCCCTTAGGGATACCTTTCCGTAAAGGGGCAGATTGACAACTCTCCCATCTCAGGAGACTGTTGGTGGCAGTTGCCTTCTGGTAGACTTTTGTATCCAAAGTATGTTTGTTATTCTTGGAGATAAGGATATCCAGAAAGGGTAGCGTGAACTCGTTGGCCTCACATGTAAACTTTAGGCCTATGGAGTTGGCATTTAGAATCTCCACAAATTTCTTAAAATCGTCCACGGTACCCTTCCATAACACAAAGATATCGGCAATATAGCTTGACCAAAGTAAAATCCTAGATGTAAAATCCTCCAGATCTTCAGAAAAGGCCACTGTTCTCTCCCTCCAGCCCAGGAACACATTTGCATATGAAGGAGCACATGCGCTCCCCACTGCTGTGCCCCTGAGCTGGTGGTAGATCTTTCCATCAAAAAGGGAAATGATTCCTATGTAGGACAAAAGATAACAGTTCCAGAACAAATTTATTATGGACATGGAACTGCAGTCCCCTAGTCTCCAAGAAAAATTTTGCAGCACCCTTCTTCGTGGGGTACTGAGGAGTAAAGGGCCTCAACGTCAATACTCCCCAAAATTACTCCATCTTCAATATAAAGACCTTCCAATTTAAGAAGCAGATCCATAGTGTCTATTACATATGAGGGCAATATAGTCACAAAACCCCTCAAAATTTGATCAATATACGTTCCTGCTCTTTGGGTAAGACTCCCAATGCCAGACACCAGGGGTGTAACTTTGGTTCAAAAAGTGGGGGGGACCAATTTTCCCTCTCATCCCCTATCTTCCTATCCCTCCCTCCTTCACTCACCTTCCTTTTCACTTTCCTCCCTTCCCTTCTCTCCCCTCTTCTCCCTGCAGTGAAGCGGCCCCCTCTAACCCAGCTAGGAGGTCTGAGGGAGTGCTGTAAGCTCCCCCAGCAGGTCCGAGCAGAGTCCTTATGGCAAACACTTTTGGTGCAATCCGTAAGGCTATGAGTGGCTCTCTAATTACTGAAGTTCAGGGCCGGTCTGGAACTAAAAAGCAGCCCTGGCAATGAAGCCCATACTATACACCAGAAATGACATCACTCACTGCACCCCAGAAATGAATTATATTACACATGCTAGCCACAGAAATTACATTACTAACTGCACCTTATGAATGAATTACAGTACACATTGTACTCAAGAAATAACATAATTCACTGTGCCACAAAAATGTATTATATATTACACACTGTTCCCTAGAAATGAATTACATTACTCACTGTACTCAAGAGATTACATTACACCATACCCCAGAGATTATATTACACACAGTACACTAGAGATTACTACATTACTCAATGTACCCCAGAGATTACATTACACAGTACTCCAGAGATTACTACATTACATACTGTACCCCAGAGATTACATTATACTGTACTCCAGAAATTACAAATAAGGAAATTCCAAATACTCAATGAATATCCAAAATCAAAGAAAAAACATAAAATATATCCCCTTTAAAACATAACCTTTATTGATATTCAATAAAACATATTCAAACTCAAATGGACTTACCAATCTTGAATGGTGATTGATTAGAACGGGGTCCAATTATAAATTTCCAGAACAGGACTTGTGATTTGCAAGCTAAAGGGAATAAGGAGACAATGAACCTCTACAACATCCTTATCCACAGCCTTGTTCTGCCCCTTAGCAGGATGAACGCCCTGAAAAAGGGCGATCCCACAGTTCTATACCTGTATATACCCTAAATTAACCCTGTTCTAATAATAAACAAAATAGGGAAAGAAAGTTACAAAAAATGTCTCCCAACAATTTAGAATCAAGCCCAGATGCGTTTCATTCAATAGAAATCCTCAGTGGGCACCAGGAGTTAAATAATACATAACTTTAGAGGGGAGCGGCAAAAAGGCTAATATGCCTATGGGGTAACAACAGGCTAGTGTGCCCTGGGGAATGAATGAACCCCCTACAATGACCGAACAACGTTTGACGAATCGTCCACTTAAATAGCAAAAGTGCATGCCCAAATGGAGCTTTACCTCCAATCAGCGTGCAATCCTTGATCCTGCAAAAATCGCCCGGCGATTTTTGTCTTTTTTTTTTTTACTCCAGAAATTACATTACACATTGTACCCCGGAGATTACGTTACTCACTGTACCCCAGAGATTACATTACACACTGTACTCCAGAGATTACTACATTACTCACTGTACCCCAGAGATTACATTACACTGTACTCCAGAGATTACATTACACATTGTACCCCAGAGATTACATTATTCACTGTACTTCAGAAATTACATCACACCATACACGAGAGATTACTACATTACACACTGTACCGCAGAGATTACTACATTACACACTTTACCCCAGAGATTACTACATTACACACTGTACCCCAGAGACTAACTACATTAGACAAGGCACCCCGGAAATTGGGGGTGTATATATACATATATTGAACACAGACTACACACTTAGGGTGGGTTCACATGACGTTTTTTTCGGCACTGGCAGTGTCGTTTGCTTGTTGGAAATTTGGTGCTTGCAAACGCAGAATTCCAATGTGCAAACAACCCATATTGCCAATGCAGATTTCTCCCCCCTATGCTTTAGAAAACACCTGGAAGAATTCTTTGTAGGCAGTGACAGTACACACCGAAAATTACTCAAGTAAAACCAGTTATCCAAACGACAACACTGATTTTACACAGGGTATAATGTAATGAGGCAGATCCAGCACTGAATCCATCCCAGAATCAGCATTCATATCTTCTGCATGAATGTACCCTTAAGGCAGTGTTTCTCAACTCCAGTCCTCAGGACCCACCAACAGGTCATGTTTTCAGGATCTCCCACAGAGTGCACTGATAATAATTATATCACCTGTGCAATGTTGAGGAAATCCTGAAAACCTGACCTGTTGGTGGGTCCTAAGGACTGGAGTTGAGACACACTGCCTTAAGGTATAGCGGGGCGTACTGTGTGCTTTGCTATATGCCGGGTGTTTTAGAAGTACGTACTGGCCCCATTTACTTTCATTTTCCCCTGCACATAAGTTCAGGGAAGACGTGTCATGGCTAGATACATGACTGTACAGTATATACATATCTCACATTTACAGTACATACCCTACTCACATGCACACACAACACATGGCACCCTTGTCCCCTCCCTACCTGTCTCCTGTAGTCTGGTTCAGTTGGCATTCAGCAAGAGCTTCTCTTCTATGATGAGGGCTGAGCATAGGGGAAGTGGGAGGGGAAGATACAGCCCCAGATACAGAGTGTGCTGGACTGTGAGCAGCGTTCTGATTGGTGAAGCAGCCCCTGATGACTCCTGCTCTACCAATCAGCGCTGCTCTCATTCTACACTGACACTTGAGGCCGCCACCTACTCTGTTCCCCCAAGATGCACAAAAATATAGGAGTCAAAGGGTTAACTTCTTCCGTCTCTGTGCTCTGCTCTACCCACTTACCGTATTCTCATGCTTTCATCTGTATTATTTTTTATTGAAGTGGCTAAAAAGTGGGGGGACCATCTCCAACCCAAAAAAAAGTGGAGGGGGCCAGTCCCCTCCGTACCCCCCTAAAGTGACACCGATGCCAGACACAATGGGTCTGCCTCTACGAGGTGTGCCACTCTTGTGGATCTTGGGTAATCCGTAAAATGTAGCTATTCTGGGAAATTCCAGTACAATGAACTGAAACTTTTTATGACTTATAACATGATTAGATAATGCTATATCAGCCAGATCTAATAATTCATTTCTGAATGTATTAATGGGGTCTTCTTTTAAGATCTCATAGCAACTTTTGTCTCTCAAAATTTTAAGACACATTTCTTTTTTACATCTCGACATCCAAAATTACAATGTTCCCACCCTTATCTGACGGTTTTATCACTATATCTTGATTCTGTTCTAAAGACTTCAGGGCCCTCCTCTCATTTTTAGAAATGTTATTGTCCCTGTTCACTGAAACTGATAAAGATCTCAGTTCACTCACCACCACATTCAAAAAAGCATCAACACATGAATATGGTCTCGGTGGTGGATTTTTCTTACTTCTCAGTCTTAAATCAGTAAACGGGCCCTCACCAGGGATTTTGTTCTCCTTATCTAATAAGCCCAGCAGTGTTCTCACACCTTGAAGATCACTCAATTCAATCCCATATTCTTTGCATTCTGCCAAATCAATCTCATTAAAGAACTTAACCCATTTAGCTTTTCTTACAAATAGGTTAATATCCTTTACCCAATGAAACCTATTATAATAATTACTTGGCACAAAGGACAGGCCCTTACTTAAGATTTTATGCTCATCAATATTTAATTTGTGTCTTGATAAATTAATGACTTCTAATTCATCTTTTTCCTTAGGGGGTACTGTGATTGCAATTGGAATCTCTGTTGTCCTAAAAAAGAACCCCTTCCCCGTCCTACATTCGGGCCAGTGGTCACCCCTGATGCAGCTGAAGAGGGTGAGGAGGATGACCGATCGGTTGGCCATCCCTTCTTCCCTCTATTCCGTCCCCTTGGGTTATTTGTTTTATTTTTCCCTCTTTGATTAGGTCTCTCTACATCTGAGTATTCCGCTTCGGATGAGGATATATCGGTGTCACCTTCTCGTCTTTTCGTATTACGGGTAGTCAGATAATTATATGCCCGACCTTCCCTGAAGTCCTCTAAATCTCTTACAAAAAAATTATGTTTTTTTTTTTTCTTTAATAAAGTTTTGATGTTTGGCCAATTTAAATTGTAATTCAATAAATTTAGTATTGTACCCTGGATCAGCCTTAAATTTCAAGGCCGTATCTATATCCTCCTGAAGTTTCCTCGCTAGATTCTCCAACCTTGATTTTTCTTCCTCGACCATTAATGTCATATACCTCAAGGCTGATTCAATCGCCTCATTCTCCCATTTTTTTAAAAAGGTTTCAGAACATAATCTTTCTGCTGGGATTGGTGTCACTCTCAAACCCCTTGGGACTATCCTGTGTTTTATATAGTTTTCAAGGGATTGTGTTTCCCACCAGGATACCGTATAGTCCTTGTAACTACGCAATAGGTCTCTAAATGCAGTTTTAATAGTAGGAACATGGGACTGGTAAGATACATTTTTATCAGTAAAGACTTCCTGTGCAGCCACTAGCCAATCATCTGTATTAATACTTCAAGTAACAAACCTAGCCATTTACATATACAATTGAACAAGTCAAAAAAACTACAAAAATTGTCGTGGATCCCAAAGGACTATAAATATCTCAAACTACAAAAAAAATCCCTTTTAAAACAACTTTTAATATGATCACTAAAATACCATTCTTAGACAATAGAACACACTTAGGTCAACACTTTTGGTCTACTCACCACCTCCCAAAAGCGATGTAAATAACGTATAAAGGCGAGTCCAGTAGATAAGTACACGAATGCTGAAATTTCGTTAATTGTGTATCAACAGGTGTGATGTATTTGGCTACCTGTCCCTGCCCGTTAGACTACGTGGGGAAAACTAAGAGGGAATTTCACAGATGAATAGGAGAGCATGTTGGCGTCATTGAACGGATTGTGGATACACCTATTGCTAAACATATGCATTTGAAACATAATGGACGTATGGAACTGCTACATTTTAGAGGGATTGATGTGGTGAGAAAACCCGAGAGAGGTGGAGATTGGGATCAATTAATCTTGCGTAAAGAATGCTATTGGATTTATCGTCTGAATTGTATTAAGCCAAATGGTCTTAAGGATGGCAATAATTTCTCGTGTTTTTTGGATGTTTAGATCTTACTCCCTGGCCGATCATATTAGTGAAATCTGTATATTTTACTCCCTTTATTTGTGATTGCTGAAACATATTTTTCTTCTTTTTTATGTACTATTAGGCAACCTTTTCAGACAGTAATTATTTATGTAGCTTGCACATAGTTTGACACTATTATTTGTATAATATTGTTGTTTATGAGACCACTGATCATTGCTAGCGAGGAATTCTTATTTATGCACTTACCGTATATACTCGAGTCTAAGCCGAGTTTTTAAGCACATAAAATGTGCTGAAAAATCCGCCCTCGGCTTATACTCGAGTCACTGTCGGCGCCACAGCGCTGCGATGGCCTGGGCCCCGTCTGTACACTTCATTTATATGCGACTCCTCAGGGCGCAGCGCATATCAAACCTGAAGGCCAAGGTACATCCTACAGCCTCCGGGCACTGCGGTGGCCCAGGCGCTGTCGGCGACCTCCGGAGCGCACACAGGTGAAGAGATACCACTTCATAGCGAGCAATCCCTGCTCCGCAGTGGACCCCAGACACTCCGCAACTCGCGCATGTCCGTAGTTTCAGCGTCACGAGCACGGGGTGTTCCTCACTAGAGATTGTGGCCAATTTTAAAAATTCGATTCGGTGACTTCGACAATCGCATTAAAAAACAGCCTTTTATTTTCCAGGCTGCACAGAGCCTGCAATGTTGCTTTTTAGAACGTTATGTCCATGCTTAAATATGCAGAGAAGCTTGTACTTTGGTGTCTTCATACAATGTTGTTTGTTTTAGCGTATGACACGCACATGACTGCCGCCTCTCCTTAGAATCGCTTCACTATAAAATTCCCTTGGGCACTTAGAGGAGGGGGGGGGGGGGGGGGGGAGGGGTACCTCTCAACTGAGAACCAAAAAACTGAAGGGGAATGTAGCCTGATAACGTCATGGCAGCAGACAGCATGAAAAAAACCTAAGCTGAGGGCTTACGATCTACATAGCGTCAAAGAACACATAGTAGGTTACCGGAGCCACCACAGATCGCAGCACTGTAAGGGGACGTCACAGCAGGAGTCCCACCCTGCAGAGGCCACAGCTCCGCTGTCATCCTACCCGAGCCATGTGTTGACCACACACTACACACTACACACTAGGCCATACATTTCTCCCAATGACATCTGACAACCCCAGCCAAGAGTCTGTGGATGGTTTTGTCACACACAACCCCTTGTTGGCATGGGCCCTGGAGCAGTAATGGGCTCTCACCTGTCCTACTCAGACCCACCACTGTCTCCCGATTCGCTTACCTAGCAGCCAGAGGAACTACTCACACACACACTGTGGCCTCTGCGTCACACTATCAGACTGAGGACCAACTATTGAGGACAGTGGGCAGCAAAGAGGTGGGGAAGACATAAGCTGCTTCTCTTTGCAAACAAACATGAAAATCAAAAACACAAGAACACCCACCGAAAAAACACCCACACACACACACACACCCAACCCGCAACAAACCCTCCAATATACAGCACCATCCCAACCTTCAAAAAGCGATGACACCTTACAAGATACGTGAAGAGCCGAATGCATAGCGTCTGTCTAGCACATGAGGAGGGCGAGGTCTTATATGATCACCAACCCATAGCGACATGTCAGCTTTGTACATAGTGCGACACAGCCAATTGAACCTGAAAAAGATACGTGGTCGACAGGCAAATCACTAATCGAGAGTGTAGCCGAATCGCAACAATGGTGGAGCCACGAGAAAGCAGGGCCCTAGTGCCCTAGTTAAAACAAAGCATAAAGACACCCCCCAAACGAAAGACTTCAGTCCACCCAAGCCCACTAACTTTTGCCCCCTTTTGCTCCTGGGATTAAAGTGCAACCCTACTGCGAGTTGTCGCCTACCCTCGACTACCCAGTGTCCCACCTGGGAAGCAATCCTTATCTCAACATAAGTATTTAGTAGACGTGGAGCGGTGAGAAGAATAGGCTTTGGACGACAATCTGGGATCCTTTGGACAGTCAGAGAGTTTAATGTCTGGGCTGGCGGGGGGGGGGGGGAGATGTAAATTGGGTGTCATCAGCATACTGGTGTTATGAAAAGCCAAGTGATCTATGAGCTGACCCAGACCAAACAGTGTTACAAGGGTTCATCATTATCAATAGGGAGAAGATAGCAGCATGCTTGCGTGCAGGCAGTGGCACAGCCCGTAAGTCCGTAAAGTGTGGCCGGAGTCAGCATGTGTGTCAGCAGTTCGAGGTTGGTGGAGCCAAATAGGCACGATTTAGACCACCCACTATTGCAGGTCCCCAACAAGTAGCGGCAACAGGGGACTCACTGGGTCAGCGGCGTAACAGTCGTCAGTGCTATGCAGGTGGGCGAAAGTGTGCTTGTGGGGCAAGGAGAGGCGAGGCCACCGGGCGGGAGGGCGTATAGTAGACCAGTTATTTTGACTAAGACACCAGGAGGGGCGGAACTTGCGCTATATGTTCGCAAATCTGTGGACCAGAAACGTAAAGAGCGTAGCGACCATGGACCTAACGTTAAGTGCCCACGTAGCGTCACCTAGCTTAGTCAACATCATGCAAGTGTCACCATACCGTGGGTTTCAGATGCGAGTGGAGTGGTACACACACACGAGGTCCCAACATCTTGTAGTCGACCCCTGATGGCACGCCTCCCATTTCAGGCAGTCATGGTCTCACCAGCTTCTGCCGAAGACCAACCCCCCGCCCTCCCTGATCTATTACATCATCTACAGGTCCGACACTCCTTCTCCTCGCACTCATGGTGCCAAAAAAGGCCCAGTCGTGTCACCCGAGACGATTGCCAAGAGACAGTCAGTATGCGTTTAGCCATCCCTAAGTGCAGAAGCTGACCGTGATACACACACTCACAAGTTGGAAGTTATGACTAGTCTCTCCCTTTTCAAGTGGTGGACTCTGCCCATTCAAAGAACTGTGCCAGGAAACTTGGCATTCACTTCAGCCATGTGTAACGACACGGTAGTGGCTGCGTCTGGACCACCGCAAGAGGTGGTACTGGCCACGCCAGGAGCGGGGTCTAAGTAGGTCCCCGGTTTTCACCAGAGACCTGCCGCAAGGCAGATGGACTTTCTGCAGCGGGAGTCCTACCATGTTCCTACCCCTGACGTGACTTGCTTGCGGTGGCAGCAAAGGGTAAAAAAAAAAAAATAGCCCGTGGTACAGAAACGTCAGCAGGCTCGTCTAGTCAAAGGTAAGGCCAACAGGTCAGGGCAGCGGCAGAGATTCGAGTCAGGTTAACGTAGTAAAAGGTCGGTACACGGGCAGACAGGAACTGATGAACAGGGAGAAATTGATGAACAGGAATAAATATATTAACAGGGGGAAATGATGAACAGGGGGAAATTGATGAACAGGGGAAAATGATGAACAGGAAATAAATGTAATTAACAGGGGAACGATAATGAACGGGGGAAGTTTGATGAACAGGTAACAGGGAGGGACTCCCGCTTTTCTCACCTTTAACCGGGGAGGGCCTCCCCATTTATTCCACCTTTCTAACAGAGGTCCCCTTTTTCCCACCTTTAACAGGAGGGAGACCCACCCTTTTTCATACAAAATTCCAGTTTTTTCCAGTCTATATCTTTTTTGTTTATCGTCCCATTCCAGTCTTTTGGTTCTGAATTCCAGCAACACAATGCACAGGAATGCAAAATAAGCACCTAGAAACACAATCTCCACCTGTAGCTTAGGTCTCCCTTTCAGTTCAAGTTCCATACGCTGCTTTTGAACAAACTGGTGTAATGCAGAAACTGGATTCAAACCACCATGTTTAATACTTCATGAGTGTTTGATTGTCACTGCTGTCCTCCTCAACGTCTTGGTATGCAAAGGCTTACCGCTCGCCAGAAACCTCCCCATGCCACTCTCCTCACAATACATGCAAGAAGCCAGGGGATATTGCCCCATTTTCTTCGCTGCCAAGTAGCTTGCTGATCTGCCCTCCTCAAATTGTTCATCCTCACTTGTAAAGGTGGCTCTGAGCCAGACGCACAAAGTAAAGATCTCTGGCTGTAGGGAAACCGGATGGACCTTGGCGGGATTTGAGACAGGTGAGGCGCCACTGACCCCGCTCCGGGCCTAATCCAACAAGAGGTTGTGTCTGACGTTCCATCGACTCTTGGCTGGGGTTGTCAGATGTCATTCTGGGGAGAATTGGATGACCTAGATCAACCAAATTAAAACCATGGATTTGCGAACAACACCACGGGCCGCTAGATGACAGCGGCAGTTATGGCGTTCACTGATTGTACACCCAGCAGTGACTGACCCCTTTGCTGTGCATGCGACCTGGGCCTGCTCCAGGAATGTTTGTGCCACTGCCACTCGAGCATGTGAAGAGCCTGCCACCTCTGTCTGACATGCTGTTTGTTCTAAAAGAACAGACACTGAAAGATGAAGATATCTGTAATATGATAAATACACACCCGTATTTTACTCCAAATGAACCCACTTCGAAGCTTGTGTAACCCATGATATAAATTTTTCTCCACAAATGCAGCGGAAAAATTGACTTGTTATGTGCCATTTAAAAAAACACTGTGTATTGTTACTGAATATAAAAGCACAACAGGCATAATTAACCTTCGGACTAATTATACTTTCAGGCAAAATCCTTCTTTGAGGGTGAAAAAGAACCTCTTTTAGTAATCACAACACAGAAACACCGCTTAATTAACCCCTGGATTTAAATATGCGCAAAAGAAATATGCCTGCGAACAATTAGCCAGCTGTAGCGTGTTAAAAATGGCGTTTATTTTATGGTACGAAACAACAGAAACACTTGTTATTAACCTTCGTTATGAATATGCAACAGGCAAAATTACTTCTTCTTGGCGGAGAAAAAGAAGGTTTCTTTTAGTGACCACAACAGCAGAACAATGCTTAATTTATAACCCCTGGATGCAAAATGAGCAACCAAAAATTACAGCTTTGTAGCGCGTTTATAACAATGGGGGGGGGGGGGGGGGGGGGGGGGGGGGGGGGGGGGGGGGGGATGCTGTGTATTTTACGGTAACACAACAACAGAAAAACTCTGTAATTAACCTCGGTTATGAAATATGCTACAGAAAAATGTCTTTTGGCGGTGAAGAAAGAACGTTTCTTTAGTGACCATAACAGCAGAACAACTCTTAATTAACCCCTGAATGCAAATTGCGCAAACTGAGCAACCCAAAAATGACCACTTGTAGCATGTTACAATGGCGTGTATTTTACGGTACAGCAACTACAGAAAAACTTGTAATTAACCTTCGGTTTATGAATTAGGCAACAGGTAAAATGTCCTTTTTTGGCGGATGAAAAAGAACGTTTCTTTTAGTTGACCACACGCCATCAGGACAATGCTTAATTAACCCAGATAGTAAATTGCGCAAAAGAAATGAGCAACCAAAAGTGAAGTGGTACTTTGGTATTGTCAAAAAACGTCTGTTTCAATTAAATAAATCACAACAGAACAGGAATTAGATAACCCTTGAGATCTTCAATGTGCTGTGAGCAGATATGCATTAAAATGTATTATGCAGCTAGCATTTGGACGCACACCTGTTACTTCCAGTTCCAATACCCCACAAAATCAGAATAGAACTTAAGAGAAGCAGTCTCGTGAGACAAGCTGTGACACCCCCAAACTAATCGCTAGATATAGAAACAGAGTTCTTTTAGCAGCCGTGGCAGCACCTTCCCTACTCAGTACAGTGAGACGGTATGAGCTCCCAGCGTCACGCCCTACTTATATAGTGCATTATTGTCACAGAATTCCGCTGTCTCTGATGGCTTCATCTCTGGCATATAATCATGTAGGCTACGAGTCGCGCATTCTTCCTCCCAGAGTTCTTTGCCCCATGAAACTCATGTACTCTGCAGCCATTTCTTAATCAATCAAAAGCACGCTTCGTTCACAGCGAAGTACCCCAAACATCAACTTTGATCAGAATCAAGTTTCCTGAAATTCTAAAGGAATTCACTTCCTTAGACAATCAATTCGCGCTCACCCACTATCTTCTAGTCAATCACTCTGCGTGCGCGCCTGAGATCAATCACCCGCCTGTGCCGAGAAGATGAAGTAGAGTGCGCGGGAGGCGGAGCAGCAGGGAGCGAGGTAAGTGATTGTTTTTTGTTTTAAAAACGTGCCTATACCTGCCTATAACTTGCTTAGGGGGACCTATACCCTCCTTAGTGCTTGGCGTAGGAGTCCTAATAGCGCCTATAACCTACCTAAAGAGGGACATAATACCTGCCTATAACCTACCTAGGCGCGGGGGACTTATCCTGCCTATAACCTGCCTATGGTGGCAAATACCTGCCTATAGCTCTGCCTATGTGGACTTATAGCTCCTATAACCTGCGTATAACGACCTATAACCCTGCCTAATAACCTGCCTATGGTGGACATTAAACTGCCTATACATGCTATAACCTGCCCTATGGGGGACATTAAACTGCCCTATACCATCCTATATCTGTGTATGGGGGACATTAAACTGCCTATAACGCCTATGGGGACATAAAACCGTGCCTAATCTGCTATGTATTTTATTGTGTATCTATTTTTATTTTTTAGAAATTAACCAGAAGCCGCTTCTTTTCCACCCTAGGCTTATACTCGAGTCAATATGCGACAAGCCGGGTGACTGGGACAGAGGTCCTGGTACGGGGTGGCAAGCGAGGAGGTATAGGTGCGAGTCCCTTTGTTTCCTATGCCCTGCCTGTCCGCAAGAATGTTCCCATGCTTTCCCAACCCCACACAACGCCCACAGCTGAGATGGTCACTGCAAACGTAGGCTTGAGGGTAACAGTTGCTTTACTAGGAACTGGAACGGTTGGGGTAATACAGAGTAATACTGGTACAGTCTCTCATGGGTAGGCCACAGTAAAATACAGCTTTGTTAAGGAGCAATTAGGAGTAATCAGAGTCTTGGAGCTGTTTGAGCACTTTAGTACTTGTAGGAGAGATGCAGGTATGCTCTAGAAGTAGTAGTTTTAGAATCTTGAGAAGTTGGGAGTAGTAGTAGGGTAGTAAAGAGTTGTTACAGACCTGATCCAGAGGGGTGAGACCTTCAGCTGAACGAGGCACGGGTGAGAAAATACTGAACTTGAGACCTGAGAAATTGACGCTGCCAACGCACACTGGTTACAGGTGGAAGACGCATGGACCACTGACATGGTAGCCAGGACAAATTAGTCAGAGTTTGGGGACCCTCAAACACACTTCCGACTGGACAGTAGACTCTTAAATAATATATATGGGTAGTCCTACTGGAAACTTAAGTAGGCCCGTGGAAATCCTTGTTGCTTGCTGGATACAGGTTAAAGTTAGAAGTTGAAAAGATACTAGGCCACAGCCAGGCTGTGGTACAGGAGAGATGTGCTATCTGTGGTGTCTAGTGCTTCACATCTTCCTTCTGGAACTTTCCAGCTCAGACCATTATTCTGAGGCTGCAAAGAGAGCTCCCCTGATTGGCTGACATGGCTGAGCCACTTATCCAATCAGGTTACTAGCTGATTGAACTCCTTGTTGCTCTAAACAGGGCACAATAAATGCAAGAAATACTGGAGGAGAAACACACAATAGCACTTACAATAGAAAGAAATACAGACATGTCTGGGATTTAAATATATAAGCTTACAGTGAAATTAGGCATAGAGAGGTGGGCTAGTGAGCAGTTGTAGTGCCTATAAGCCAGTGATGAAACAGGCAGAAGGGACAAGGTTCTGTTTCAGGCCACTACAAATAAGCTTTCCCGGATTTTGTGGCAAAAGTGGGTGCCTCGGCTTATACTCGGTTCAGCTTATACTCGAGTATATACGGTATATGGTTTATGTGCATTTTATTTATGTTAAGTACTGGGTTCTCCATTGCTTATAGCTTTGCACTTTGCCTATGAGAAATAGGAGAAATGGCTGGGGCGCTTGTTTATATGCCTGATGGATGCCGGATAGAGGATGCCGGGATTAGAGGCGCAGTTTATTTGATGGGCGCTGGTTAGAGATGGGCGAATTTCCCGAAATTCGTTTCGTTCACTTCGCCAAATTTCTCGGCAAAAAATAACTTCGTTCCGAATTACTTCGGCACGAATCACGTTAAAAAACAGCTATTTCCAGGCTGCACAGAGCCTGCAGGGTGCTGTAGAACGTTGTGCCATGCTTAAATATGCAGAGGGAGCTTGGTTTGGTCTTCATACAATGTTGTGTTTTAGTATGACACGCACATGACTGCCGCCGCTCTTAGAATCGCTTCACTATAAAATTCCCTGGGCACTTAAGAGGGCAAAACTGACCAAAAAACTGAAGGGGGAATGTAGCCTGATAAAGTCATGCGAGCGACAGCTGGAAAAAAAACAAGCTGAGGGCTCAGGTGGCAACATCAGTGACAGAGTGTGGAGGTGACGGCGGCAGCCACAGCAGCATGAGGTCAGAGAGTGGCACAATGACATTCTGGAGGTGGCAAAAACAGGAGTAGGCCACAGAGTGGAACAATGACACAGTGTCTAGGTCACGGCAGCAGCCATAGCAGCAGCATGAGGTCAGACAGTGGCACAATGACACAGTGTGTAGGTCACGGCAGCAGCCACAGCAGCAGCATGAGGTCAGACAGTGGCACAATGACACAGTGTGTAGGTCACAGCAGCAGCCACAGCAGCAGCATGAGGTCAGACAGTGGCACAATGACACAGTGTGTAGGTCACGGCATCAGCCACAGCAGCAGCATGAGGTCAGACAGTGGCACAATGACACAGTGTGTAGGTCACGGCAGCAGCAGCATGAGGTCAGGCAGTGGCACAATGACACAGTGTGTAGGTCACGGCAGCAGCATGAGGTCAGACAGTGGACACATGACACAGTGTGTAGGTACGACAGCAGCAGCATGAGGTCAGGCAGTGGAAACAATGACACGTGTGTAGGTCACGGGAGCAGCATGAGGTCAGACAGTGGCACAATGACATTCTGGAGGTTTCAAAACCAGGAATAGGCCACAGAGTGGGACAATGACACAATGTATAGGTCACGGCAGCAGCAGCATGAGGTCAGGCAGTGGCACAATGACATTCTGGAGGAGGAAAAAACCAGGATTAGGCCACAGAGTGGGACAATGACACGTGTGTAGGTCACGGCAGCAGCCACAGGAACAGCATGAGGTCGGGACAGTGGCACAATGACACGGGGTTTTGTAGGTCACGGCAGCAGCCACAGCAGCAGAATGAGGCCCAGACAGTGGCACAATAAACAGTGTGTAGGGTCACGGCAGCAGCAGCAGCATTAGGTCAGGCAGTGGCACAATGACACAGTGTGTAGGCCCGGCAGCAGCATGAGGTCAGGAAGTGGCACAATGAAAATTCTGGAGGTGGCAAAAACAGGAGTAGGCCACAGAGTGGGGACAATGACACAGTGTGTAGGTCACGGCAGCAGCACGGGAACAGCATGAGGTCAGACAGTGGCACAATGACAGTGTGTAGATCACGGCAGCAGCCCAGCAGCAGCAGGGAGGTCAGCCAGTGGCACAATGACACAGTGTGTAGGTACGGCAGCAGCAGCATGAGGTCAGGCAGTGGCACAATGACAAGTGTGTAGGTCACAGCAGCAGCATGAGGTCAAGGCAGTGGCACAATGACATTCTGAAGGTGGCAAAACAGGAGTAGGCCACATAGTGGGACAATGACACAGTGTGTAGGTCACGGCAGCAGCCACAGGAGCCGCATGAGGTCAGACAGTGGCACAATCACATTCTGGAGGTGGCAAAAAAGGAGTAGGCCACAGGGGTGGGAAAATGACACAGTCGGAAGTCACGGGCAACAGCCACAGCAGCGCATGAGGTCAGACAGTGGCACAATGACAGTGTGGAGGTGGGGTGGCAATACCAGTCCCTGGTAAAGATGGTTGTTGGCAGATGGAGAAACTGCCCAGCAGATGTGTGGCATCAGTCGGGTGGTGGCTTTCAGAAAAAGTGGCAGAGGCTGGTAGATTGAACCCAGACTCATTACTCCAGTTTGGGTGAGGCGTCATGGAAGATGTAGTCTGACGCCTAAGGCATTGGTGTGTGGAAATCCGGGCCCGATCCACGCCTGATTCATCTTGACAAAGGTCAGTGGTTCCATATTTCCCGTGGACAAGCGAGTTCTCCTTGGGCTAACGATGGCCCCCGCCGCACTGAACACCCGCTCTGATGCCACACTACTGGCGGGCGGGGACAGCTTTCCACTGCAAATCGGAAAGTTGCGGCCACACATCCAGTTTGGTGCCCAGTAGTCCAGCGGATCTTCTAATGGGGTGGCAGAGTGCTGCCCAAGAAGGGGCCACCACCTGTTGGTTCGGGGACTGCTCCCAGGTCCTGCTGCTGCTGGCGACTACCTCCTCACTAGGCGGGTGAAGGAAGCTGCTCATCAGTGACTCCAGACTTAGGTTACTGCTGATGGAGCTGTTTATGTCCTACCCCCCCCTTCCCCCAGCAGCCACGGCAGTAGTACGTGAGCGTGAGGAACCCCCGGTCAGACCTGTCAGAGGTGGGACGATTGCCGCACATAGGCAGGGGCCCAAAATGATTACGGGGGGATTTCCCCTATAGTATTTGAGTTTGTCCTCCCTCCCCAACAGCTGGGAAAAAGGCTCCCATTTGGAAACCGGTAGCGAGGGGTCCAATAGGGTGGAGAGCCAGAAAGTAATCCCTCTGCCGGATGCTAAACTATTCGGCTGTCACTGGGCCAGGCAAATAAGCATGCTGCGGGCCATCTGCACAAGTGACTCCGAGGGGCTCCCTGCCTCCATTTCCACTGTTATACTGCCACGGTTGCTTGGGGGTTCATTGCCTCGTCTTCCTCATCTCCATCCACCTCCTCCAAGTGCTCCTGCTCCTCCTCTCTTGTCACCTGGGTAGAAAATCCACTCATTTCACCAGACAATGCTTCTGCTCCTATGTCCTCCTCCTCCTCCTCCATTTCAGACCCCCACCGGACTCATGTGGCCACGAGATGTAGTCGCCACGTCTCCGTCCCCTGCCCAGGGCAGATTTTTCAGATCTTTTCCAGGACATTTAAGGGGGTGGAATGACGTTATTCATCCCGTAGTCCTGGCGACTGACAAATAACGTTGCCTCCTCAAATGGCCTCAACAAATGGCAGGTGTCACGCATGAGCTGCCACTGGCTGACATCAAAGTTACACAGGGGAGTACTTCTGTCTGCCTGGATCATCAAAAAAATTGTTAATGGCCTTTCTCTGTTCTTTCAGTCGGTCCAACTTGTGCAGGCTGGATTTCCAATGGGTGGAAACATCGCATATCAGAGTGTGTTGGGGGAGGCCGTTCGCCGCTGCAAACTTGAGGAGGGTTGTTCCTGGCTTTGTACGAATGGATTGTGCATGCACAGTTTCCCGGCCATTTCATAATCTGCTGAAGAATCGGTGGAAGACTTCAGAAACCTTTTCACAACAGATTGGAACACGTGCGGCCCTGCGGGCGCATGGACCATCCTCCTCGGTGCAAACGCGGACACCATGTTCCTCCCATTGTCCGTCACCCATGGTTCCGATTTGCAGTTGGCACGGAAAGGGGAAAACCACCCACGATTTCTTGCTGCATGACACGGAGCAGTTTCCCCCTGTGTGACTTCGTTCGCCGAGGCAAGCCAGGTGTAGAAATGCGTGAAACCCCTGTGCCCTACACATGTGGTATGATGGGGCAGTACTTGTGGGTGCTGAGATGGTGGTGGTGGTGGAGGAGGAGGAGGCGGACATTTGGGGAGGAGCAGCAGTTTTACAACGTGGAGGGAAAGCGGCGTCCTGTCCAAGTTGTTGGTGTGCCTGGGCCGGAAGCACATTCCCCAGTGGGCCGTAAAGGACATGTACTGGCCCGACCGTAGTTACAGCTCCAGAGGGCCGCGCTGCCCCTGCACCTTGGAACAACTGATAAACTTAAGGATGGCCCCCCTTCTGTTCTACATATTATGAAGTGCTGGTACTGCCTTTTTGGAAAAGAAATTACGGCTTGGAACTCTCCATCTCGGCTCGGCACAAACCATTAGTTCTCTGAATGGTGCAGAGTCCCCCATTGGGAAAGGGAGGGACTGCAGTACCAACAACTTGGACAGGAGCACGGTCAGCTGCTGCACCTTAGGATGGTTGGACGCATACTGTTGTCTTGTTGCAATCGCCTGCTGAACGTCTGCTGGCGCCATGAGTAGCGAGGAAACAGAGCATCTGGACCGGGAGGAGATGATGCCAAAGAGAAACAGTTTCCCTTCTGCAGAGTTTGGTGGAGCCTTGACTTGCTGCAATGGCATGCGTGCATGGGCGCTGCTGCTGCTGCTGTTGCTGCGGCGGCAGGATGGACCACCACATCTGAGCCACGTTTCTCCCAGGCCACCGGATGGGTGACGCTGCATGTGTTGACGCAGGAACGTGGTTTCCAAAAAGTTAGCTCCCTGGCTACGCTTCACTTTTGCTTACAAGATTCACATATTACCTTTCGGGGTCCTCCGGTGTCTTAGCAAAGAACTGCCCCACCGCCGAGTATCGGATTTTACCGCCAACGCTCCGCACTGAGTGACTACTGCCGCGCTGCCTCACTGAGCCCCTGTGCCGCTACTTTGTTGGACCTGCGAAGCGGGTTTTTTAAACCCCCTGGCCCCTTGGCTCCCCACCTCACCACTGCTGCTTCCTGCTGACTCACGGCCACACGACCCACTTGCTGGCTGCGCCGCTGCCTGACGCGCAAGCTGGACGCCCTCTTTCTCCTGACGATGAAAAAAGCCCTTGCCTCACCCAGCTCCCAAGTAGCGGTCGGCTTTCATCATCATCTATTTGTGTTTCATCGTCACTGCTGTCCTCATCACCGGTCTTGGATGCGGGGGCTGACCCCTCACAACATGACCTTCCCCTGCCACTCTAACATCTATTTCTTTGCCGCCTTACTGCAAGAAGCAGAGGATATTGGCCCCCATTTCTTCGCTGCAAGTAGCTGCTGACTGCCCTCCTCAAATTGTTCATCCTCGCTATATAGTGGCGCTGAGCCCAGACCCCATAGTTTGATCTCTGGCTGAGGGAACCGCATGGGACAGAGGCGGGTTTGAGGACAGGTGAGGGCCGTGACCCGCTCCGGGCCATGCCCCAAATAAGGGTTGTGTCTGAGGTTCCCACCGACTCTTGGCTGGGGTTGTCAGATGTCATCTGGGAGGAAGTGGATGCCTAGTCAACCAATTAAGAACCATTGGGTTGCTAGTCAGTACCCCGGCCGCTAGATGACAGCGGCAGTTGTGGCCTCAAACCCAGTGACCCCTGCTGCGACGTCCCTTTTCTGTGCTGCGACCTGTACAGGAATGTTTGTGCCTCTGCCCTCGCAGGTGAAGGAGCCTGCCACTCTCTGTCTGACATAACTGTTTGTTCTAAAATGTACGACTCTGTTTGATGAAAATATTGTATATGATAAATACACACCTGTATTTGACCCCAAATAAAACCCACAAAGAAGCTTGGGTAACCCTTGGATATAAATTTGCGCTCCCCAAATGGGCGGGAAAAAAAATTGACTTGTATGTGCCGTTTAAAAACTCTGTGTATTTTACTGAATATAAAAGCACAAACAGGCTTAATTAACCTTCGGATATGAATTATGCTACAGAATTTCTTTTGTGGCTGTGAAAAACAAGTTTTTTTACTGAGTACAACAGCAAAAACAACGCTTAATTAACCCCTGGATGTAAATTGCGCAAAAGAATTGAGCAGCCAGAAATACTAGCTTGTAGCGTGTTACAATTGGTGTTTTCTAGCTACACAACAAGAGAAAAAAATTGTAATTAACCTTCGTTTGTGAATTATGCTATGGGGAAAATTTTTTTTTTGGGGGGTGAAAAGCGGTTTCTTGGAGTCACAACAGCAGCAGAAACAACGCTTAATTACCCTGGATGTAAATTGCGCAAAAGAATTGGGGCAGCAGGAAATATTAGCTTTGTAACGTGTTACATTGCGTGTTTTTAAGCTACACAACAAGAGAAAAAATTGAAATTTAAACCCCTTCGTTTGTGAATTATGCTACAGGAAAAATTGTATTTTTTGGCGGTGAAAAAGACAGTTTCCTGGAGTCACAACAGCAGCGAACAACGCTTAATTAACCCCTGGATGTAAATTGTGCAAAAGAATTGAGCAGCCGGGAAACTATTAGCTTTGTAGCGGGTTGTTACAATTGCGGTGTTTTCTACGCTACACAACAAGAGAAAAAATTGTAATTAAACATCGTTTGTGAATTATGCTACAGGAAAATTGTATTTTTTGGCGGTGAAAAAGACGGTTTCTGGGAGTCACAACAGCAGCAGAACAACGTTTAATTAACCCCTGGATGTAAATTGCGCAAAAGAATTGAGCAGCCAAAAATGAAGTGGTATTTGTATTAAAAAAAACGCTTTTTTTTAAAATAAATACAACAGGAACTGGCTTAGATGCCCTTTGGATATTCAATGTGCTGTGAGCAGATAGCATTAACATGTGATATGCACTGGACTTCAGAATCCAATACACCAAAAATTCAGAAATAGAACATTTTTGAGAAGCAGTCTCTGAGAAAGCTGAGACACCCCAAAAAAATCGCTGTAAAAAAATCCAGTTCTTCAGTAACAATCAGCCGCGGCAGCATCTTCCCTGATCAGTACAGTGAGAGCTGTATGAGCTCCCCGTGTTGTACCCGGACTTTTATAGTGCGGTGACGTCACAGAATCCCGCCGGTCTTGATTGGATTCAAACTCCCGCACATGTCATGCAGGCTATGCCCTTCTTCCTCCCAGAGTGCTTTGCCCCATGTGCCATGTGCTTGCAGCCTTTATCAATCAAAAGCACACTTCGTTCACCGAAGTTTCCCCAAACTTCGACTTCGTTCAGAACCGAAGTTTTCCTGAAATTCTAAACGAATTCCACTTCGTTAGATTCGATTCGCCCATCTCTAGCGCTGGTGTCAATGCTGCTTTTGTTTGTGTCCGTTGCTCGGATACGGCCCAGTGCGTGCTCTCTTTAATAGAATGGTAACATCTAGGACGTTTGCATAGATATCTCCCTCGGCTGTTTATGCACGGCGCGTGCGCGGAGGACACGCGCATGCGCTGTACTTTGCCAGGAAGTCCTTGTATGTAGTATACATCCGTTGCCTAGATACGATGCACGCGTGCGCTCTGGGATATAACGGTTATACTTGGGGCGCTTGCGCAAATCCTTTTCCCGGCCGTCTATATACAGTGCATGCGCAATGGACACATGCATGCGCTGTATTTTGCCGGGAACGCTGAGAAGCAATCAGCAGCAATACATTGGCTGCTGAGTAAATGTATGACAATGTTGGCAGTTCATTGGTCGGTTTGGGATAGTCGCCGGGGGATAACCCAGGTAAGCCTTATGATTGGCTTTTGTTATTGGATATTTTGAACACCCTTGAAAACCCTTGTGCAAGTATGTTAGCACAGCTGAAAACAGTTTTGCTGAGTGGAGAAGCTATAAAACTGACCTTCCTTTGAGCTAGTTGAGAATCTGGAGCATTACAGTTGTTGGTTCGAATAAACTCGCAAAATGGCAAGAAAAACTTGACAGTCACAAGAAACTTGACAGTCTATTCTTGTGCTGAGAGATAAAGGCTATTCCATGCGAGAAATTGCCAAGACACTGAAGATTTCCTGCAATGGTGTGTACTATTCCTTTCAGAGGAAAGCACAAACAGTCTCTAACCAGAGTAGAAAGAGAAGTGAGAGACCCTGCTGCACAACTGAGCAACAAGACAACATTAGAGTCTCTAGTTTGAGAAATCAATGCCTCACAGGTGCTCAACTGGCAGCTTCATTAAATAGTACCTGCAAAATGCCAGTGTCAACGTCTACAGTGAAGAGGCGACACTGGGATGCTGGTCTTCAGGGCAGAGTGGCAAAGAAAAAACCATATCTGAGACTGGCTAATAAAAGGAAAAGATTAATATGGGCTAAAGAACACAGACATTGGACAGAGGAAGATTGGAAAAAAGTGTTATGGACAGATAAATCGAAGTTGGTGCTGGTAAAGTGGGAGACTTGTACAAGGTAAAAGGGATTTTTAATAAGGAAGGCTATCACTCCATTTTGCAACGCCATGCCATACGCTGTGGACAGCGCTTAATTGTAGCCAATTTCATCCTGCAACAGGACAACGACTCAAAGCACACCTCCAAATTATGCAAGAACTATTTAGGGAAGAAGCAGGCAGCTGGCATTCTATCTGTAATGAAGTGGCCAGCGTAGTCACCAGATCGCAAACCCATTGAGCTGTTGTGGGAGCAGCTTGATCGTATGGTACGCAAAAAGTGCCCATCAAGCCAATCCAACTTGTGGGAGGTGCTTCTGGAAGCATGAGGTGACATTTCTGCAGATTACTTCAGCAAATTAACAGCTAGAATGCCAAAGGTCTGCAATGCTGTAATTGCTGTTAAGGGAGCATTCTTTGATGAAAGCAAAGCTTAAAGTAAAAAATTATTATTTCAAATAAAAATCATTATCTCTAACCTTGTCAATGTCTGGACTATATTTTTATTCGTTTTGCAACTCATTTGATAAATAAAAGTATGAGTTTTCAGGGAAAACAAAAAATTGTCTGGGTGACCCCAAACTTTTGAACGGTATATACTGTGCATGGGTGTGTATAGATGTGTGTGTATATATGCTGTGTATAATTTTATGTTGCTATATACTGTGCATAGGTGTTTATATACTGTGTATACTTTGTGTGTGTATGTGTGTCTTTATACTGTGTGTCTATTTACTGTCTGAATGTATATACTGTATGTGTAAGTATATAGTGTATGTATTTTGTATGTATGTATATATACAGTATGTGCAGTGTATATACTGTTTGTATATAGTGTGTGTAGTGCATGTGTGTATACATATAATGTTTTGTATGTACAGTGTTTGTATGAGTGTATATAGCATGTATATATAGGGTGTACCTAGACTAAATTACAAAAATTGTCACACTGCAAATTCTTTTATACATTACTGTATTTTGATGATGAGATTAATAATAGGTAAATAGATATAAAATATACAGATATATAGATAGATGTGAGATATGAAAGCTAGACAGATATGAGAGTGATAAATAGATGTGAGATGGATAGATATGAAATAGGTATAAGGTAGATAGATATGAGAGAGATTTATATAAGAGAGACAGATATGAGCTAGGTGAATGTGAGCTAGATGAATATATAGATATGTGATAGATAGGTATAAGGTGTATAGACAGTTTTGAAATGGATTGATATGAGAGAGAGATGTATATAAGATAGAGAAATACATAGGAGATAGATAGAATATACATAAGTAGATCAATATGAAATAGATATGAGATAGATATACGATACATAGGTAGATATGAGACGAGATGGATGCATAGTTATGAAATAGATATGAGAGATAGGTAGAAGGTATATAGATAGGTATGAAATAGATTTATATGAGTTTTATTATATATATATATATATATATATATATATATATATATATATTAGTAGATAGGTGGATAGGTGAATGTTAGATATGAGAGAGAGGTGGATGTGAGATAGAGAGGTATATAGATAAATATATTTGAAATAGATTGATATGAGAGAGAGACGTATATAAGATAGAAAGGTATGAAAAATAGATATGAGATAGATAAAAGATACATAGGTAGAGATGTATGAGATATAGATAGATAGAGTGCGTACGGAAAGTATTCAGACTCCTTTAAATTGTTCACTCTTTGTTTCATTGCAGCCATTTGGTAAGATCAAAAAAGTTCTTTTTTTTGCTCATTAATGTACACTCTGCACCCCATCTTGAAAGATAAAAAATAGAAATGTAGATATTTTTGCAAATTTATTAAACAAGAAAAACTGAAATATCACATGGTCTTAAGAATTCAGACCCTTTGCTCAGTATTGAGTAGAAGCACCCTTTTGAACTAGTACTGTACATCCATGAGTCTTCTTGGGAATGATGCAACAAGTTTTTCACACCTGGATTTGGGGAACCTCTCCCATTCTTCCTTGAAGATCCTCTCCAGTTCCTTCAGGTTGGATGGTGAACATTGGTCGACAGCCATTTTCAAGTCTCTACAGAGACTAACCCTTGTATTTATACATATTTATGTATTTATACATATTTATCAGGTCACCCTGAGTCTTTTCTATTAACTAAATTACCATAATTTTGCTAATCTTTCTGGGTACTGTAGTCTTTTATACAATTATATAAAAATTTATAGAATTTTTTAAATGTTATTGTTATTACATTTTTAGCTCAATAAATACCTAACAAGTATTTATTTCAACACTACTTCTGGTGAGAATTTCTATTTTGAGAATGGAGAAACTCCAGGAAAATATGAGATTTTGAACTGGATTATGACTCCTAATAAAACAATTCAGATTATTCAGATTGGAACTTATTCGAAATCTGCTCCTTTTGGAAAACAGTTGATTATTAAGGAAAATTTTATACAATGGAATAACAAATTTAAAGAGGTAATTTATACAATGTAAAGTGTCCATAAAAAGTATGTAATATTCTTGCTGTCTCACTCCCACTTACTTGCCCAGGTGACAGCTGCCATGGTTGTCTTTCTTTTACCCTCTCCTTACAGAAAGTAATTGCAACCTGTTACCAGCGGATTTTTTTGTCCTTCTCCTTTGTCTTAAACTATATACGCCTCATTTTGTTTTTCCCCTTCCTGACATTGGATGTACCCATATGTCTTGTGTGTTCCCACAAATGGACATATGGGTACGTCCATATGATCATGCAGACTCACAAGCAGAGCCTGCATGATCGGAGCATGGAACCAGCTGTATATTATAGCTGTCTCCATGCTCTGTTGGCCACAACACAGCTCACTCCCGTCGCAGCCAATTAAGTCCTTAGACGCCGCAGTAAATTGAGACTGCGACACATAAGGGGAAGACAAAAAGAGGGTGTACCCTCTGTCTGTAACAGCCCCTCCACGGCGTAACTGCAGGGTGCCGATGCCTTCTCTAGCAACCTGTAAGCTTCATAAAGGCTTCTGGGTTTCACATCACTACACCCATCCATGCCCTTAAAGGGTTTGTCTCACTACAAGAATTACTTTTTATATTAAAGATCTTGCAAAAACAAGTCACTTTGCAATATGTGTCCATTAACAGTGTCCTACCTATTCCTAGATATCCCCTCTTGTATGGGCTGCATCAGCTCCTCAGGTCGCTATAGCTACAGACCTGTTCAATCTCTCATGATAGGCTGTCAGCACTGGATGCTATAGCTACAGACCTGGCTTCTACTGCAGCCTAGTGGAAGCTAGTAAACACGCCCCTGAATTCAAAATAACCAAGAAAACAGGACGGAGGTAAGATGAATCATTGTAATGAGACAGCCCCTTTAAGGTCATAAGTGGGCATAGTGATTGACAGTTGGGAATACATAGTAGTACAGTGATGCTTTGTATTCTAACAGTGATACACAGATCCCTGAGTCTAGAACCCTATGGGAACAAGTAAACAGAAAATAAAGTTCACAAGTAAAACACAGTAAAAACACAAAAAAATAAAAAACAACAAAAACCAATCCCCCCAAAAAAGGTAAACAATAAAAAAATACTCAGATTTGTTATCACCGCGGTTTAAAACGATTTAGCCTTAAATATGTTGTGTTTTTTAAACCTGTAAAATGAATACCATTAAAAAAACGATATTCTAAATTTTTGTTCATCCAACAGCACTGAAATGGAATAAAATGTGATCAAAAAGTCATATAAATGCCAAAGTACTATCAATGAAAATGTCTGTTCCGCCCGTAAAAAAATCCCCTACAAAGCTCTTTTTTCCAAAAATTTTTTGCTATCGAAGAAGCGATTCTGAATATTATTTTACCAGTAAAAAAAACTTTTTTTTTTTAAACTGCCGAGGCATAAAAAAAAATTCTAAAAAAATTGGGTACCCCATAAAATCGTATCGCCCCAGGAATAAAAAAAACATATAAACTTCATGTGAGTGTATTTAAAAAAATAAAAAAAAATAAAAAAAAATAACTAGAACTGCATATTTTTTCACATTGCCTCCAAAAAAACAGATTAAAGGGATCAAAAATCCTCCCCCCCCCAAAAACTTTTAGAAATAAAAGCATCAATCACCTGAAAAAAACAACCCCTTACACCCTTTTGGGTTTCATAGACAGGGCAAGAAAAAATTTTTTTTTTTTTATATATAAAAGTGTTTTTTTAAAAAAAATGGGTTTAAAAAACATATTATTCTTAATAAGTTGGTTTGCTGTAATCATATCAACAAGTTAAACATGTCATTTTACGCATTGCAAGGCCGTTTCTGGTTTAAAAAAACACTCCCGGGGGGGTGAAAAAAACCACCTCCCCCCCTTTCTCCATTTTCAGCACAATGCTACAAAAAACTGTGAAACACCCGTGGGTGCAAAAATGAAATACACCCTTTGGTGAATTCCCGAGGGGTGTTTAATCCAGAATAAAGGTAACAGGTTTACCTGTATGGTACTTGGGGATTTCAAAAGTAACATGCACCCGCCAAAATTTGCGTTCTAAAAGCCCTATAGCGCTCCCTCCCTTTTTACGTTTAACCCTGGCCAAACAGCAGTTTTGCCCTCAATAAGGGATTGCCAACTTGGAAGAAATTTTTTAACAAATTTGGTAACTACATCCCCGGATATGTTCCTTAAGGGGTGTAGTTTACAAATGAGGTATTTTTTTGGGGTGTTTTTTAAATTTAAAAACCTTTCGGTACCCCAAAAACCCGAAATGGTACCTAAAAAAAATCCAATGAAAAATTAAACCCCAAAACCCCCTAGATGCTCCCCTAGTCTCAGGCTTTTGTTTTAGTTAAAAAGCGCACTATGGGGCATGTGGAAAATCATTAAAAAAAAAAATTCAAAAAGGGGCAAAAAATTTTTTTGGGGAAACAATATTGGGGGAATTCCCCACTGTGTTTCAGTGGAATTTTTGGATTAAAAAATTTAAAATCGCCAAAAAAAAATGAACAACTTGGAATTCCAATTTCATTTATTTTTGTGAAAAACCCCCTAGTGGTTAATAAAACTTTCCCCAAAAAGCTGGGTTTTTTAATTCCCTTTTAAAGGGGTTTTTAAAAGGGCCTTAGTACGTAAATTTTGGGGGTGGCTAACCTTTTTAAAAGCCCCCAAAGGGCCCCATCGAATGGAATGGTCCCTAAAAATTAAATTTTTTTTGCAAATTTTCTATAAGTTTTTAAGCCCTCTAATATCGTTAAAAAAAAAAAAAAAACACTTTTAAAAAATTTATTTCCCAAACCCGAAGTTTTGAAATTTCAAAAAAAGACACAAGCACTTCCCAGTGCAAAATTTTGGGTTTTTTTCCCCCCTATTGTAAATAAGAGTAAAAATTGGGTCACCCTTGGGGGTTGTGCATTATGGTCGGGTTTTTTGGCGCTGTTAAAAACGTGCAAAAATTTGGGGCGCCATAATTACGGTTAAAAATTTATGGGCCCATAGAGAACTATTTAATTTTTTGCCTCTTCTCCCCCCGTGTACATTTCGTTTTGTAAATTTTACTCCGGGGAGAAAAAGTGACATTCCCCCCCCCCCCCGTTTTTGACCCTTTTTACGTGCTGCTTAAAAATGCATGGTTGGAAAAAAAAAAATACTTTTTAGGGGGTAAAAATTTGCCGCTGCTAACGCCTCACGAAACCTTACTTCCGCCCTTTTCCCCATGAGGTGAGTTGTTTTTAAAACAAAAAGGCTTGGATCACTGTTAAAAGTCAATGATCTGTTTAAAGGGACTTTTTAAAATCCCCCGTTTATCAGGAGATAAAGTGGGGTCTATTAAAATTTTAATTTTTTAAAAAAGTTTTATTTTTTGAACAACGCATTTCGTTAAATATAACCTTGGGTCAGGGTTCTTTACAAACCATTTGTTAATTTATATTTTTCAATGTTATTTAGCTTAAAGGGTTACTGGAAAACTAACCCCTGAGCTGTTTTCAAAAATCCTTCACACAAATTTTTATTTTAAAAAAATCTTAAATAAAAGTCACATGAAAAATTAAAAAAACACAGTTTAAAAACCAAAGCAAATTTTTTCTAAAACTTTTTTGCCCGTTTTTTAGTGAATCGAAATTGAAAAAATAAACAAAATTTTTTTAGCCAACCCAATGGAAAATTTGTGAGATCTTATTATATGCGGGATAATTATTTCTTTTTTAAAAAAAAAACGTTTAAAAAAAAATCACGGGAATTTTTCGTTAGGGCCCTGTTTTATATGGGTTTTTTGGGCAATATTAGCCCCCTTAATTTTTCGGATATTCGGAATTTAAAGGGTTGAAATTGGTTCCCAGTCATTACAGTAATCCACAGTTTCATAGAGAACTTTTGGATTACGTCTCCCCTCCCTGCTCGGAGGGGAAAACGCGAGCGGGGGGGGGAGGACCCCTTTTCATTTATTTGCGGCGGGATACGCAAACCCCTAAGTACTTTACAGTTATGGGCCCCCGCCCAAAGGGGCCGGCCCCCCCCCCCCCGGGCCACACGGCCGTAATTTTTGGAAAATGGCCTTTTCTCTTCACTCTACGGAAAAATTTTTTGTAATTATTTCCCCGGGGAATATAAATTTTTCAAGT
>JAODAL010031801.1:0-47916 GCA_025379985.1 Phyllomedusa bahiana
CACTCGGGGAAAAGCACCGGTCCAAACCTTTCCCAAAGGCCGCATAGGACAGCATTTTTGGGGGAAACTTTCTTCCGCCCAACACCCCGCCTGTCCTTCTAAAAAGCTATAATCATGGTCCTTTGGAACAGAAATGTTTTTTTCTAAGGGGAAATTTTTCCCCCTCACCAATTTAACAGGGGCCCTGAAAAAGGGTCTTTTTTAAATTAATTTTTGGGTCATGCGCTTTGAAATGCAGCAATACTACAGGCCCCTAAAATAAAAAAATGTTTTTTCTAAAAAAAAAATTTTTGTTTTTTCCAAAATTTTTTAAAGAGGTGGCTAAAGGGGTATTTTTTGAATTTTTTGGGGCATGTTGTTGTAAAAATTTTGCAGCTATACTGGGGGTTCCTATTGTAAAAAAATGTGGTTTCAACGGGAATTTTTTTTTCCCCAATTGTTAAAGTGGCTCAAAGGGTATTTTTTTAAATTTTTTGGGGCCCTTTTTTGCTGTGAAATGCGCATAAAACAGGCCCCTATTTTTAAAAAAATGTTTTTTTTAACAGAAAAATTTGTTCTTCAACAATTTTTCGGAGGGGCTCAAGGGTGAGGGTTTGGCTGTAAAAAAACAGGAATAGTAGGACACTTTTTAAATGGACCCAAATTGCAAAAAGACTTGTTTTTGGGAAGTTTTTTAACTTTGTCGCAATCCCCCGTAGTGAGAAACCCAATTTTAAAACAATAAAAAAAAAGAGAAACAAAGGCGTGTTTGGGGTTCCATCCCAAAAATGGTGGCTGAAAACTCCTTTTTTTCCCGGCCCCTTTTTAATCCCGGGGTCAAACAGGTTTAAGGGGCATGCTGCGTTCCAGGAAGGGTAGTCAATGTCCAGTTTATGGAAAATTATTTTAAATAAAAAGCCTTCTAGCACTTTTTAATTTTTGGGTCAGGGAGGGTTTAAAAAGGGGCATGCGTGGTACCGCCCGGGGGAGTTTAAAGGGCTGTGACTTTTTTTTTTTTGTGACTTTTTTTTAACCTAAAATTTTGTCGCTTTAAGTGTAGCAAGTATCCAGTAAACTGTTTGTGGTGTTAAATTTCCCGCTTCCTACCCCGTTTTTGGGGGTAGAAATGAAAAGGGGTTTTTCCTCTTTCCCCAAAACTTTACTGGTCCATGTTTAATTAAATTTTTATCGCTTCGGATATCAGCAAAGGGTAATTGAAAGATATTGACTTTTCGACCCATGACTAAGTCGATGCAAACGCCCCAAACATAGTTTCAAGGAAAAGGCATAAATCAAATTTTGGGGTTTAAAAATTTGAAATTATATATTCTTTTTTCCCGTGTACCTCATTGCCCCTAAATTTTAATGCTTTTTTATGGAATTTCATTTGAAAAAAAAAAAGCAAATTGGTCTTAACAGATTTTTACCCCCCCAAAAAATTTTGTTTTTTTTAAACCTGATGAGTGTTTTTTTCGGGCAAAAAGAATTGAATTTTTTTTGGGATTGTCAAAGGGGTTTTTAAAAAAAACAAAAAAACAACAAATTTTAAAATTTCGTGGCCCTGGTGAGGGCAAAAAGTAAGATGAGTTTATATACAGTATCAAAAATGTTTGGGTTTAAAAAGTAGGCAAACAACAAACATAAAAAATATATATTTTAATATATATAATATAAAATATATTTTTTAATATAAATATATATATATATTTTAATTTTATATAAAATTTTATATATATAAATTTGTGACGATCCCCCCGTCTGGATGCCCTCCTGGCCGTCCCCGGGGGTTTTTTTCTCCCCGGGTCGCCCCTTGGGGTTAAAACCGGGTTGGAAACTGACAAGGGTTTGGGTTTTAAATTGGCCTTAACCCCTTTTTAAGGCACAGGATAACAAAAAAAAACCCCAGGGGCCCTCTGGGGGCCCCTAAATAAAACATAAAGTGAAACCCTCTCTTTCCCAATTTGGCCCCCCGGCCCCCAACGCCCAGCACCCAAACAGTACACCCCTTTTCCCCACCCTGGGGTAATTCTCTCCAAATCTCCCTTTGGGGGAAAGCTCTCCCCCCACCTCCTCTGTTTCCCAAATCCCCAGGTCGCAGACCATGGGCCCCCCCGATCCCTGTAGTAGGAGCCTTTAAAGGTGTCCAATTTCACCCCATACCTGGGCTGGAACCAGAAGAAAAAGGAAAGTGGGGAAAAACCCCCCACCCCCCTTGCAGTTGTTCCCGGAAAGGGAAACCCTTAATGGTTTGGGAAATTTGCCCTTGTAGGTACAAGGGTCACAACCCAATGCTGCTGACCGCCCAAAACCCCGGTTCCCCCCCCGAGACCCAAAGGGTCTCGGTGGCATACGCCACCCCTGGGCGAACCATGCGACCGCCTAAAGGGGCGCAACCCGGGGCCCCCAAAATTCCCTTTTTTTTTCCCCCTTGTGTGGGTAGGTTTGATACCCTTTTTTCCCCTTCCTCCAGGTCCAAAAATCCCGCACAGGGCCCAAGTTTCTCTAAATTTTCAGGGGCAGAGACAAAAATCGTTAATCCCCGAAATCCCCCAAGCCCCACCCTACAATGGGCAAAAAAGAAGTTAGGGCCCCTTTTAAAAGGTGGGCCCCCCGAATTAAACCTGCTCTTTGGAACATTTAAAGTTCACCAAATTTCACCCGGGAAATTTTAAAACTTGGGCCTTACAGAGCTACTGCGCAACCCCGTTTTCCAGTGTTTATCCTTTAAAATTTTTTGCTTTCTCCCCCACAGATAAGATTGGGGATTTTGCCCATTAAGGGAGTTTCTTTCCCCCCTTTTGGGTTCTATATAAGAGGGGAACCCCTTTTTTTGGGTTTCCCCAACCCCCCACTTTAAATTTTAGAGGCAGTAATGGGCATCCCCCCCTCTAAGGGTTTACTATCCACCCTTTTCCTAGGGGGAAAAGGAGCCCGGCCCCAACCCCGCTACCTTTTGTGACTGCAGGATTCCCCCTGAGAACCCCAACTTTTTCATTCAAGGCCTTTGGTCTCCCTGGGCAGCTTCCGTTAGCCCTAGGGCCCCCTGTGGCCCCCATTAAAAATGCATGCTAAATTTCAAAGGGTTTCCCCCTGCCAACCTTTTACCAAAGGGGGCTACTTACCCGAGTTTCACTAATACCAGAGGGGAAAAATTCCCCCCTTTTAAACCCCTTGTTACGGGACTTTCTAGAGCAGACCCCTGAAAAGGGAACGTGTGGGGATGTTTCATTCACATCCCCTGGGAAACCGTCTTAAGGAGAAACTTCAAACCTCTTTCAGGGTCACTCCTAAATCTTGCTCATCATCACCCTTCCCAACCATGGGCTAGTCAATAGACAAGCACACATTTATAAATGGGATATCTGCCCTAGTAGACAGTACAGATCTCCCTTATGGTTCTCCACTCATACACCAAACAGGCTGTATTACACATTGGGCAAAACTCCATCACTTTTTTAACCTCAGTAGGTGCAACAGACATCTGGCTGCTGAGGCATCCCACCTTAGTCGCCACATATCACCAGACCTACCACCTCTGTGATCATGTAATATTGTCCTCCATAACTTTGAAAAGTATTAACCTGTCACAAAAAGCAGGCACTTCCATAACCATCTAGGATTTCATTACTCTCACCTGCCCCTCACTGGTGCCTATCAAACCCTCTTTTTTCTTTGTCTATAAGCAGCTCACTTTCTCACATTCCTACCAGTCACTTGTAGTCTTTGTGACCACCGCAGTAAAAACTACTGGAAATACACCATCTTGGAGCCAGTGAACACCGCTGCACTAATGTCCCCAGCATGACTGTTCTCTCATTCCCTCAGGGTCACACTCTGGATTTCCATCACAGCGACACTGCACAGGGCTGCACACAGAATCAGCCTCTGCACACGTTATCATTACAAACGTATAGTCATATTTCTCTGAGGCCACATTCATACAGGCATACACGCCCCTTCTAGTCTGGACACACCCTCTTTAAGCCCTAGTCTCCTCACACTCTCAGCACTGGTCCTCATTCCCAGGATTTGTCTCTCTCTTTTGGCATACTCGGCCACGTTCACCACTGGGACAGAATGGGTGTTATCAAAACACTGGGCACGCAGTACCTGCTACTTGCAACGCTCCCCCCACAGGAACACACAGTGCGCTGGGGCACTGGCAAACACTCCTCACTTGGACTCCAGACACTTCACACACAGCTTCACTGTGCACGCACACTCATCCCACGTATTACAACAGGAAGTGCAGAAAAACCTTGTTGCTATGGGCAACCGCATTGGCTAAAAAAACTGAGCCCTCAAACAATTCTCCAGATTGGTCGTCCACCACAAACACACATCCTCCGTGCTACTTGGGCTGCTCTCCCCTATAACCTCTAAGGGCACACTAGAACTAACCTCTTCTACTGTATCAGGGAAGTTCCTAGGCTTTAAATTTCACTCAGGCAAGGTAACATATGGCGACAGTGCATCACCATAAACCAAAGCCAAAATGCACAAAAAGCTTTTTCCACAATGTGCTACTTATAAAAACTACCAATCATAGTCCTTTCAGTTACCAAATAACACCGCACACCAACCAGAATCCCAAGACCACTAGGACCACATATCACCAACACACAGTACCGAATAATACCACCACACCATGACCACATATCACCAACACATTTGGACTAAAAAATACAAACTGACCATTTCTGAGTATAAACCATTATACTACAAAATAATATTACCCCCATACTGTGACCATACAGTTTTTGAATAACCAGCTGTACCCCCCAGGGCTCTGCAGACATATAAATGATTATAGTAAAGTTATATCTAGGGGACTCACAGAAGACGTCTCTGAAGAGTTGTTTTCTTCTCTTTTTCTTTTTCCATCTGTCCCAGACGCCATGACGACTACTCCCGACTCTTCATTATAAATTTACAAAACAAACATCTTTGACTCCCACTTTATCAGCGCTTTTCTACTAATTCCCTATCTCTATACAAACTCCCATCTATAGCACCTCAATAGGTTTGCCATGTAATATGCCCCATGTAGTCACGTAGTAGCCCCCTGTAGCCAGTTGATGCCCCCTGTAGCCAGTGATGCCCCCCTGTAGCCAGTGATGCCCCCCTTGTAGCCAGTAGATGCCCCTGCAGCCAGTAGATGTTTCCCCCTAGCCAATAGGTGCCCCGTAGCCAGTAGATGCCCCTCTTATAGCCAGTGATGCCTCCGGTAGCCAGTGATGCCCCTCTTTAGCCAGTGATGCCCCCTGTAGCCAGTAGATGCCCCTCTTATAGCCAGTGATACCCCCATGTAGCCAGTAGATGCCCCTGTAGCCAGTAGATGTCCTCCTGTAGCCAGTGATACCCCATTGTAGCCAGTAGATGTCCCCCTGTAGCCAGTGATACCCCCCTTGTTAACGAGTGATGTCCCCTTGTAGCCAGTGATTCCCCCCCTTGAAGCCAGTGAAGCCCCCTGTAGCCAGTGATGCCCCCATGTAGCCAGTAGATGACCCCTGTAGCCAGTTGATGCCCCCTTGTAGCCCGTAGATGCCCCCTGTAGCCAGTGATGCCCCCCCTGTAGCCAGTGATGCCCCCTGTAGCCAGTGATGCCCCCTGTAGCCATGTATTATGCCCCCTGTAGCCAGTAGATGCCCCCCGTAGCCAGTAGATGCCCCCTGTAGCCAGTGATGCCCCCCTGTGGCCAGTAGATGCCCTTGTAGCCAGTAGATGCCCCTGTAGCCAGTAGATGCTCCCCTGTAGCCAGTGATGCCCCCTGTAGCCAGGTGATGCCCCCTGTAGCCAGTGATGCCCCCTGTAGCCAGTAGATGCCTCCCCTTGTAGCCCGTTTGATGCCCCCTTGTAGCCAGTGATGCCCCCTTGTAGCCAGTGATGCCCCCTGTAGCGAGTGATGCCCCCTTGTAGCCAGTGATTGCCCCCCTGTAGCCAGTGATGCCCCCATGTAGCCAGTAGATGCCCCTTGTAGCCAGTAGATGCACCTTGTAGCCAGTTATGCCTCCTTGTAGCCAGTAGATGCCCCCCTGTAGCCAGTAGATGCCCCCCCTGTAGCCAGTGATGCCCCCCCTGTAGCCAGTGATGCCCCCCTGTAGCCAGTGATGCCCCTGTAGCCAGTGATGCCCCCCCTTTTAGCCAGTAGATGCCCCTGTAGCCAGTAGATGCCCCCCCTGTAGCCAGTGATGGGCCCCCCTGTATCCAGTAGATGCCCCACTTGTTGCCAGTAGATGCCCCCTGTAGCCAGTAGATGTCCCCCCTGTAGCCAGTGATGCCCCCTGTAGCCAGGTGATGCCCCCTGTAGCCAGTAGATGCCCCCCCTGTAGCCAGTAATGCCCCCCCTGTAGCCAGTATATGCCCCCTGTAGTGTAACGATCCGCTCTCGTCTGGATGCCCTCCTGGCCCGTCCTGGGGGTTCTTTAGCACCAGGATCGCCGCTTGGGTAAAACGGATTGGCACACTGACAGCAGGGTTCGGTTTAACTGTGGCCTTAACCAGCTTTATTAAGGCACAGGATAACAAAACAAAACCTAAGGCCGTCTGGCCACTAAATACACATAATGTAGAACACCCTCTCTACCAATGGCCTCGGCCTATCGCCGAGCACCATACACACTCTTCCCACACTGGGGTCAGACTTCTCTCCAAGTCTCCGTGAGGGACAAGAGCCTCTCTCCAGCTCCTCTGCTCCCTACTCCCAGGTCGCAGACCACGCCCCCTGATCTCCTGTAGTAGGAGGCCTTTAATAGGTGCTCCAGATGCACCCGATACCTGGGCTGGAACCAGAAGACCTGGAACGTGGGAACAACCACCCACCCATCTGCAGTTGTTCCAGGAAGGCCAGCCCTTAATGGCTGGGCATTAGCCATGCTAGGTACAAGGGTCAGCAACCTAATGCTGCTGACCGACAATACCTGGCTTCTCCCCACCCCGAGACCAGGCTCTCGGTGGCACATACGCCACCTCGTGGCAGAACCATGCGACCGCCTAAGGTCGCCCGGCCACATATCCTCCCCCCTTGATAAAGGCCGTAGGCCTTGATCACCCTGTACAACCCTTCCTCCAGGGTCAAAGCTCCTACACAGGGCCAACGTCTTCTTACATTTTCAGGGGCAGAGACAACATCGCTTACATACAGATCATCCCATGCACTCACCCTACAATGGGCAAAAATGAAGTCATAGCCACTTTTCATAGGTGGCACCACGAATACCTGCTCTGGAACATTGAAGTCACCATCTTCAGCCGGCATACTGACCTTCACAGAGCTCCTGCTGACAACCCCAGTACCAGGGTTATCATAATTTGTAGCTTTCTCCCACACAGACTAGCTTGGTATTGTGCCCATTAGGCAGTTTCTTCCCTCTTTTGGGTCTCATATAAGCAGGAGACCTTTGGTTGGATCCAGCAACCCCACTAACTTCAGAGGCAGTAATGACATCACCCCTCTCAGGGTCACTATCCACCATTGCTCCTAGGGGCGCACCTGAGCCCCAACCTGCTACCTCTGTGACTGCAGGATTACCATGAGACCACAACTTCTCTTCATCCCAAGGCCTCTGGTCCTCACTGACAGCTTCCGCTACCCTAGGACCCACTGTGGCCCCCATAACATGCATGCTAATTGCAGGGTTCCCACTGCCAACATTGACAACGACTACATTACCTGACGTTTCACTAATACCAGAGGACACATTCCCCTGTTCACCTCTCTGCTTACTGGCACTTTCTAGCAGCAGACCCTCTGCAGCAACGTGTGGCGATGTTTCATTCACATCCCCTGTAACCGTCTTTAAGGGAGAACTTCAAACCTCTTTCAGGGTCACTCCTATATCTTGCTCATCATCACCTTCCCACCATGGGCTGGAGTCAATAGCAGACACATTTATAAATGGGATATCTGCCCTAGTAGACAGGTCAATCTCCTTATGGTTCTCCAACTCATACACCAAACTTGCTGTATTCACATTGGGCAACTCCATCACGTTTTTAACCTCAGTAGGTGCAACAGACATCTGGCTGCTGAGGGCACCCACCTGTAGGTCGCCACATATCACCAGACCTACCACCTCTGTGATCATGGTAATATTGTCCTCCATAACTTTTAGGGAAAATGTATTAACCGTCTCAAAAGCAGGCACTTCCTTACCATCTGAGGATTCAATTACTCTCACCTGCCCCTCACTGGTGCCTGAGCAAACCCTCTTTTTTTCTTGGTCTAGCAGCTCACTTTCTCCATTCCTACAGTCACTGTAGTCTTTGTGACCACCGCAGTAAAAACTACTGGAAATACAGCCACTCTTGGAGCCAGTGAACTCAGCTGCACTACATGTCCCAGCATGACTGTTCTCTTCATTCCCTGCAGGGTCACAATCTGGATTTCCATCACAGAGACACTGCTCAGGGCTGCACACAGAATCTGCCTCTACACACGTTATCATTACAAACGTATCTTCATATTTCTCTGAGGCCACATTCATACAGGCATACACCCCTCTAGGGTCTGGACACACCCTCTTTAAGCTAGTCTCCTCACACTCTGCAGCACGGTCCTCATTCCCAGGATTTGGGCTCTCTCTTTCTGGCAATACACTGGCCACGTTCACACTGGGACAGAATGGGTGGTTATCAAACACTGGGCACGCATTACCTGCTACTTGCACGCTCCCCTCAGGAACACACAGTGCGCTGGGGTCACTGGCAGACACACTCACCAGCTGGACTCCAGACACTTCACACACAGCTTCAGTGCACGCACACTCATACGTTTTTACAACAGGAAGTGCAGAAAAACCTTGTTGCTATGGGCAACCGCATTGGCTAAACCTGAGCCTGCACATTTCTCCAGATTGTCGTCCACCACAAGACACACATCCTCCGTGCTACTTGGGCTGCTCTCCCCTATGACCTCTAAGGGCACACTAGAACTAACCTCTTCTACTGTGATCAGGGAAGTTCCTAGGCTAAATTTCACTCAGGGCAAGGTAACATATGGCGACAGTGCATCACCATAAACCAAAGCCAAAATGCACAAAAAGCTTTACCACAATGTGCTACGTATAAAACTACTCAATCATAGTCCTACAGTTACCAAATAACACCGCTACACCAACCAGAATCCCAAGACCACTAAGACCACATATCACCAACACACAGTGACCAGATAATACCACCACACCATGACCACATATCACCAGCACATAGTGACTAAAAAATACAAACTGACCATTACTAAGTATAAACCATTATACTACAACTAATATTACCCCCATACTGTGACCATACAGTGTTGAATACCAGCTGTACACAGGCTCTGCAGACATATAAATGATTATAGTAAAGTTATATCTAGTGACTCACAGAAGACGTCTCTGAAGAGTTGTTTTCTTTCTCTTCTTCTTTTCCATCTGTCCCAGACGCCATGACGACTACTCCCGACTCTTCATTATAAAATTCACAAAACAAACATCTTAGACTCCTCACTTTATCAGCGCTTCTCTACTAATTCCTATCTCTATACAAACTCCCCATCTAGAGCACCTCATATGGTAGCCATGTAATATGCCCCATGTAGTCACGTAGTAGCCCCCTGTAGCCAGTTGATGCCCCCTGTAGCCAGTGATGCCCCCCTGTAGCCAGTGATGCCCCCCTTGTAGCCAGTAGATGCCCCCTGCAGCCAGTAGATGCCCCCGTAGCCAATAGGTGCCCCCGTAGCCAGTAGATGCCCCTCTTATAGCCAGTGATGCCTCCTGTAGCCAGTGATGCCCCTCTTATAGCCAGTGATGCCCCTCTTATAGCCAGTATATGCCCCTCTTATAGCCAGTGATACCCCCATTGTAGCCAGTAGATGCCCCTGTAGCCAGTAGATGTCCCCCTGTAGCCAGTGATACCCCCATTGTAGCCAGTAGATGTCCCCCTGTAGCCAGTGATACCCCCATTGTAGTCAGTAGATGCCCCTGTAGCCAGTGATGCCCCCCTTATAGCCAGTGATGCCCCCCATGTAGCCAGTGATGCCACCCTTGTAGCCAGTAGATGACCCCTGCAGCCAATAGATGCCCCCGGTAGCCAGAAGATGCCCCGTGTAGCCAGTAGATGCCCCCCCTGTAGCCAGTGATACCCCCCCTTGTAGCCAGTGATGCCCCCTGTAGCCAGTGATGCCCCCCTTGTAGCCAGTAGATGCCCCCTGTAGCCAGTTGATCCCCCCTGTTCCCCGTGATGCCCCCCTGTAGCCAGTAGATGCCTCCCTTGTAGCCAGTAGATGCCCCCTGTAGCCAGTAGATGCCCCCCCTGTAGCCTGTGATGCCCCCTGTAGCCAGGTGATGCCCCCTGTAGCCAGTGATGCTCCCTGTAGCCTCTAGATGCCACCCCTGTAGCCAGTAGATGCCCCCATTGTAGCCAGTGATGCCCCCCTTGTAGCCAGTGATGCCCCCTGTAGCCAGTGATGCCCCCCTTGTAGCCAGTGATGCCCCCTGTAGCCAGTGATGCCCCCGTAGCCAGTAGATGACCCTTGTAGCCAGTAGATTACCCTTGTAGCCAGTCGATGCCTCCTTGTAGCCAGTAGATCCCCCTGTAGCCAGTAGATGCCCCCCTGTAGCCAATGATGCCCCCCCTGTAGCCAGTGATCCCCCTGTAGCCAGTGATGCCCCCTGTAGCCAGTGATGCCCCCCTTTTAGCCAGTAGAATGCCCCCCTGTAGCCAGTAATGCCCCCCCTGTAGCCAGTGATGCCCCCCTGTAATCCAGTAGATGCCCCACTTGTAGCCAGTAGATGCCCCCTGTAGCCAGAGATGTCCCCCCTGTAGCCAGTGATGCCCCCTGTAGCCAGGTGATGCCCCCTGTAGCCAGGTAATGCCCCCCTGTAGCCAGTAGATGCCCCCCCTGTAGCCAGTATATGCCCCCTGTAGCCTGTAGATGGCCCCCCGGTAGTCAGTGATGCCCCCCTGTCGCCAGTAGATGCCCCCTGTCGCCAGTGATGCCCCCTGTAGCCAGTACATGCCCCCGGTAAGTAATTATAAAAGACCAAAAAATTACTTACCAGACCTCGGTCCGCGTCCAGCTCCGGGAGCTGCTGAGCGGTGTAAGCAGCGTGACGTCACCACGCTGCTTACACTGCATGCAGCTCCCAGGGATCTCCTCGGCGGCAGAGCTGACTCTGCCGCCGAGGGGACGCAGCGTCACAGGGGGCATGGTGAAAACCGTGCGTCCCCTGCGACATTGATACAGGGGAGGAGTCAGGACGGGAACGATCCGTCCCGCCTCCTCCCTGTACCAGCAGCTGCTGGCTCTGCGCATAACAGCCGCGCCGAGTCTGGGGCGCTCCTCGGGGCGGGCTGGGTGGGCGGCCGTGGTGCCCCCCTCAGGTGAGTGGAGCCTCGGCACCCCGGGCGGTCGCCCGCCCTGCCCGCCCCTAGGAACGGCCCTGACTGTGATCGCTGCACCACCTCTAGCTGCTTGTTCACACAGGGCCGCAGTAACTGGGGCTAACTTGGTGCTACAGCTAACCTCCCCCTGCTCAGGCTGTGTGACATGGCTATTGGCTACAGGTAAATTTTACCCCTTAGTAGCATTTTTAATGGGCAATAACGTGCATATGTCCTGAACAAAGAGTTCATCAGATTTTACAAGTCCAACTTCCACAGTCTCACTGCCCTCTGGACTCTTCTCTTGGCCTGGTAACATCTCTGGGCGCAAGTTTAGACTTTCAGGCCATGGGTTTCCACCCACCACTATCTCAGAGACCTTCAGAGGGGACAACTGTAGCTCTTCCCTCTCAGGCAGTGGCCCTGCACACTCCACAGGGGGCGCTTCCCAGGAAAAGTCACTTGGTTTGCCTGGCACTCTCGCCGTCTCCCACAACTGCCAGAAATAGGGGAAGTCTCTGCCCAGGATAAACTCAACTTGAAGGTCTTCACATACCTCAAGTACATGAGTGGCAGTCCCACAACAAGTGTCAAAATGCAGTGCAATAGTCTTACCCTTCTCTGGTCGGGTCTTCACAAAGGGTATGATGTCTGGATGCACTCTGGAGACCCTTTGGCTGCAGTCCAGATCAACCAACAGTGTGACACCTCCTACCAGCAACTCTACTGTTCTTGGCTGCCTCTCTTCTGACCTCCTGAGCCGAGAACACTCGGGATCACATCCTGTTCTGTGGCACCTCCAGCCCTGCTCCTCCTGCTGGACAACAGCGGCTTGTTGCCATTTAGGTGAGTTGCTCCTAGTCACGACTGTATCCATGCCTGTGGCCGATTCTGGTTTGCTGGGATGTGGAATCCAGGGCCTCTTGGCAGTTGGACATCCCCTCCAGCACATTTCCACCTGTAGGCAGCCGTCGCACCATTCTGGCTGGGTATCCTTGGCAGACGTTTTTCCCAGCTTGGACTCTGTACCTCTAGGAACCATAGTAGCTTGGTTTTTGTGGGGAGTCTGCCTTTCCCAGACTGCTGACTCTGGTTGATAATTGCTTTTAGTTCCTGCTGCTGTGCCTCAAATTGTGCCTGGAGCTGTCTGTTGTCCTCCAAAATTATGGCATTCAGCTGCTCAGTTTGTTGCGTTGCTTGCATCAGCTGAGCAAGCAGCTCCTCCATGGCCAACATTAGCAGCCGATACACAGTCTCTTTATGGGTGTGTCTCTCTTTCATTAGAAAATGCTTTGCTCACACTGAGCTAAAATCCAGCAGTCTTATGCAGACTGCAGCAGTCCTGTGTAAACCGTATTTTTCTTGCACCACTTTTTACACAGTCTCTTATAAGCACTGCTTCACATTCAGGCCTCTGCCCCTTTCATTCTTGTTGCAGCAAGACTTCACTTTGCACTGTAGCACCAACACTATGCAGTATATACCCGAAAAAAATTACACCCAGTCCATGCCACTTCAGGCACCATGTCTTGTGCCCACCTTTTGCGCCACTGCGCCAATCGTGCCAAGTTTGTGCCTTATGCCCACGGCATCCTCCTCCATATGTGACGACTCACATGCGTCCGGATGCCCTCCTGGCCCGTCCTGGGGGTTCTTTAGCTCCCGGATCGCCACTTGGGTAAAACGGATTGGCACCTTGATAGCAGGGTTCGGTTTAACTCTGGCCAGCTTTATTAAGGCACAGGATAACAAAACAAAGCAAAACCTCAGGCCGTCTGGCCACTAAATACACATAATGTAGAACACCCTCTCTACCAATGGCCTCAGCCTATCGCCGAGCACCATACACACTTTCCCCACACTGGGGTCAGACTTCTCTCCAAGTCTCCGTGGGGGCAAGAGCCTCTCTCCAGCTCCTCTGCTCCCTACTCCCTGGTCGCTGACCACGTCCCCTGATCTCCTGTAGTAGGAGGCCTTTAATAGGTACTCCAGATGCACCCAATACCTGGGCTGGAACCAGAAGACCTGGAACGTGGGAACAACCACCCACCCATCTGCAGTTTTTCCGGGAAGGCCAACCCTTAATGGCTGGGCATTAGCCATGCTAGGTACAAGGTTCAGCAACCTAATGCTGCTGACCGACAATACCTGGCTTCCCGCACCGAGACCAGGCTCTCGGTGGCACGTACGCCACCTAGTGGCAGAACCATGCGACCGCCTAAGGTCGCCCGGCCACAATATCTATTGTGGAGGATTAGCATCAACGTTCAGGTAGCAGCCTGAGCTTTGACAGATAGAGACAGGGACACTGCGTAAAAAATCCAAGTCCAGGCGATACCTGGGTTTATTAGAAATGGCAACAAAATAACACAGCCTTAACCCCTTCACGACTTTGGACGTATGCATACGTCCAGGTCGTTTGGGGGTTCACGCCCCTGGACATATGCATACGTCCTGAGAATCTCACAAACTCTAAAGCAGAGTTCGCGCGATCGGCGCAGGGTTTCAGCTGTATATTACAGCTGACAGCCCGCTGCGTCGGCCCCGACCCACGATCACTCCGGGTGGGGTGGGGGGGCGGTTGACCCCTTAATTCTCGCGACCATCGGGTCGCAATAACTAAGAGAGACGCAGGAGGAGATCGCTCCTCCTGCATCTCTGTCGGCGAGAGCAGCGCAAGATCGTGCAGCTGCTGTGTGCTGACAGACAGCACGGAAGGCAGAGAATGCCTTCCGGGTTTTCTGTGATGTCACGATGTACGGCCAGTGCCTGTGGGCATGGCCCGGCATCGTGACTGACAGTTACCATAGGAACCAGTGCACAGCAACAAGCTGTTCATTGATTCCTATTAAATGAGAGATCTAAAGATCTCTCATTCAAATCCCCTATGGGGAAAAGTAAAAAAAAATGTGAAAAAGTAAAAAAAGCAAAAAAAGTGAAAAACAAGTAAAACACAAACACGAAAAATAAAATGAAAAACACACACACCGCCCTTTTCCCCTTTACAAACGCCAATCGGCCCAAAAAAGATCAAAAATAAATAAAGTACCCATATTTGGTATCGCCGCATGTGTAACGACCTGCCCTATAAATCTATCATGTTAATTTACCCGTACGGTGAACGCCGTAAAAAAACAAAAAAAAACAATCACAGAATTAAGATTGTTGTTCATCCCGCAGCACATAAAATGGAATAAAAGTGATCAAAAACTCCTATAAACGCCAACATTGTACCAATAAAAACGTCAGTTCATCCCGCAAAAAAAAGTCCTTACACAGCTCTGTATACGGAAAAATAAAAAAGTTATGGCTCTCAGAAGATAGTGATGCATAAATATTCTTTTACACACTAAAAACACTTTTTTTTTTTTAAAGTGCTTCAACATAAAAAAAACTATATAAATTGGGTATTGCCGTAATCGTATTGACCCACAGAGTAAAGCTAACTTATTACGGATACTGCACAGTGAATGCTGTTAAAAATAAAAATAAAAACACTACTAGGATTGAAGTATTTTATTCACTCTGCCTTCCAAAAAACGGATTTAAAACTGATCAAAAAGCCTTGTCCCCCCAAAAAATGATACCAATAAAAACTTCAACTCATCCCGCAAAAAACAAGCCTGTACACAGCTCCATACACAGAAAAATAAAAACGTTATGGCTCTCAAATTATGGCGATGCAAAAGTGTGTTTTCCTGTTTGAATAAAACAGTTTTTATTGTATAAAAGCAGTAAAAAATAAAAAAAATATACAAATTGGTTATTGCTGTAATCGTATCGACTTGCTGAGTAAAGCTAGCATGTCATATCTAACGCAGAGTGACCGCTATAAAAAATAAAAATAAAAAACACTGCCAGGATGGCTGTATTTTGTTCAAAACGCCTCACAAAAACCTTAATAAAAAGTTAAAAAAGTGTTGTATGCACCCCATAATGGTAACAATAAATGCATCAATTCACACCGCAAAAAAACAAGGCCCTAAACAGCTCTGCACACTGCAAAATATAAAAGTTATGGCTGTCAGAATAGGACAACATAAAAACTAAATTTTTTATAGACCTATTTCTATTGTGTAAAAGTAATAAAACATAAAAAACTATATAAAATTTATACCATTACAATTGTACCGACCCTCATAGTAAAATTATCACATAATTCACACTGCACGGCGAACGCTGTAAAATTGAAGCCCAAAAAACAATGGTGGAACTGCGTTTTTTCCCCCCCATTTTCATGGCCCAATGCTAAAAAAAACGATGGAACACCTGTGTGCCCAAAATGCACAATACACCCCTATATGAGATCCATGAGGGGTGTTGAATCTAAAATGGGGCGACTTATGGAAGATTTCACCTGTTCTGGTTCTTTGGTGGCTTTGCAAATGCGACATAGCCCCACTAAAATCTGCGTTCCAAAAGCCAAATAGCGCTCCCTCCATTGTATGCCCTGCCATGCGCCCAAATAGCAGTTTACACCCACATGTAAGGTATTACCGAACTTGGAAGAAATTGCTTAACAAAGTTTTGGGGTTCTTTTTTTCCAGGATTCCTTGTAAATATGAAACATTTTAAGCTAAAATTACAGATTATTTGAAAAAAAATGTTTTAATTTTCACAGCCTAATGCTAAAAAAATGTTTTTAAATCACCTGTGGGGTCGATATACTCACTACACACCTGCATATATACCTTAAGGGGTGTAGTTTCCAATATGGGGTCTTTTTAGGGGTGTTTATAAGTTTTAGCACCTTAGGGCCTCCAAAAACCTGAAATGCGCCTAAATAAAATTGGCATTGAAAATGAGACCCCAGAGTCCAGTAGGTATCCTCCTATTCTGGGGCTTATGGTTGAGCCACATAATGCACTAGGGCCACATATGGGATATTTCTAAAAACGGCAGACCTGGGGGAAATGATATTACTTTGCATTTACCTAGTCACATTTACCGTATTCCAGTGAATAATGGATAAATATTGAAAATCTGCAAAAATAGTGAAATTTTTAAATTTCACCTCCACTTTGCTTTAATTTCTGTGAAATACCTAAAGGGTTAACAAACTTCGTAAACACTGTTGTAAATACTTTAAGGGGTCTAGTTTCTTAGAATGCATCATTTATGGGGGTATCTAACATACAGGCCCCTCAAAGCCACGTCAGGACTGGAATGTTCCCTAAAAAAATGTATATTGCAAATTTTTGTGAAAATTTTAGAAATTACTACTCAATTTCTAAGCCCTCTAATGTCATTAAAAAAATAAAGAACATTTAAAAAATGATGTCAACCTATAGTGGACATATGGTATATGCTAGCAATAAACTATTTTGTGGTGAATAATTATCTGTCTTGCACGCAGAAATTTTGGAACTTTCAAAATCACAGATTTTTCAAAATTTTCATGAAATTTTGATATTTTTCACAAACAAACAAGGATTGTATGGATAAAATTTTCTTAGTAACTTAAAGCGCAATGTGTCACGAGAAAACAGTCTCTGAATCACATGGATAGGTAAAAGTTTCAAAAACTTATTCTCACATAAAGTGACACATGTCAGATTTCAAAAATAGGGCTGTGTCAGGAAGGCCAAAACTGGCTGGGTCCTTAAGGGGTTAATGTCAGGCAAAACGTACAAAACAAAATCCTGCTCGGCTGAACTCTAACTAAACAGTATAACAGCCCTGACTACATCAGAGACACACTAAGTGCCTCTGTACAGAGACCAGAACACACAGTAACAGGGGCTACTTACAATGTGGCTTTTAGCTCTCCACCAGCAGCCATGACAGGCCTGCAGAGCTAGGCTTTATAGGCCTGAGACCAGCCTCACCTGGTGCGTGGGAGTGGCCACTCCAGGAAAAGCCGACATGGACAAAAGCGGTTTGGAACCGCTTATACTACACATGTCAGCAGCATAGTGCTACTGACACACAAGACTGTCAGCTCTCCCTTCACCGAGTCCAGGTCACTCGGTGACACACATCTGTCCATGCACTCCCTATAGTCACAAATGAGAGCATTCTAGGGGAAATGTATCTTCACTCGATAACGCCGCCTGTCACTGCCTTAATACCCTCCCCCTCTGTTCGAGCCCGTGGGGTCGGACACTTTTAGCCATCAAACAGTGAACTCTTGACAGTGCTTCAGCATTGCTCTGTAGTTTTCCAGCCCTATGTTCCATGGAAAAGTTATAATTCTGTAATGTCAAGAACCATCTCGTGACATTTTTCTCTTTTGCCTGGGACATCCAGGTTAGTGGCGAATGTTCCGTGATTAGTCTAAAGTGTCTTCCCAGTAAGTAATACTTGATGGACTCGATGGCCAAAACTCCCGCTCAACAATAGTATAGTTACGCTCAGCCGGCATCAGCTTTCTACTTAGATATGTGACGGGGTCTCTTCTCATTCTACCTCCTGGGAAAGTACTGCACCTAGCCCAACATCAGACGCATCGTCTGCACAATAAACTCCTCTTTAAAGTTAGGGGTGACTTGGACTGGTTGTTTACAAAGGGCAATCTTTAACTTTTGAAATGCCCGTTTCGCCTCTGGGCTCCAGGTAACCATGACTGACCTACTGTGTCTTGTCAGGTCTGTAAGAGGAGCCGTTATGCTAGCAGAGTTCAGAATGAATCTTCGATAGTATCCTACAATACCTAAGAAAGACCTTACTTGCTTCTGTGTTTTAGGTTGTGGCCAGCCTTGTATAGCCTCTACTGTATTGACTTGTGGTTTTATAACACCCCTACCAATAACATACCCCAGGTACCGGGCTTCTTCCAGACCTAAGGCAAACTTTTTTGAATTTGCTGTAAGCCCTGCTTCTCTAAGCGAATCAAGCACAGCCTGTACCTTCGATAGATGGCTGTCCCAGTCCTCACTAAAGATAATTATGTTGTCGAGATACACTGATGCATAACGACAATGGGGCTTGAGAAGTATATCCATTAACCTCTGAAAGGTTGCAGGAGCCCCATGCAACCAAAACGGTAAGCAGACATACTGACACAGACCATCTGGGGTGGCAAAAGCGGCCTTTTCTTTGGCCCTATTGGTACGGGGAACCTGCCAATAACCTTTAGTGAGGTCAAGAGTAGAGAAGTATCTGGCCTGACCTAGCCACTCAATCAACTCGTCCACTCTTGGCATTGGGTACACATCAAACTTGGAGACCTCATTTAGCTTCCTGAAGTCATTACAGAAGCGTAATGAGCCATCAGGCTTTAGTATAAGCACAATCGGGCTGGACCACTCACTTCTTGACTCCTCAATTACTCTGAGGTCCAACATTTTCTTGACCTCTGATATGGCCCGTCTACGAGCTTCTGGGACCCGGTACAGTTTCAGATGAACCTTTACTCCCGGTTTGGTGACAATGTCAAGTTCTTTCGTGCGCCCAGGTAACTCAGAGAACACATCCTTATTTCTCTGAATGATTTCGAGGGTCTCCTGTTTCTGGGACTTGGACAGGGACTCTGATATACGCACCTCTAAAACAACACTCTGGGGGATACTTACAGCTGTCAGGGTCTCCCTATCTTTCCACAGTTTAATTAAATTTACATGATAAAGTGTCATGATCATGCCAGAAAGAACCCCAGCTTTGAGTTCTGGTCGCCGGCCACGGCCGTTGTGACGTAAGCCGTGGTGTATGACATAGTGTCTACATTTGTGTTTACTAGTGTGAACTCGGTTTTCCTCCCTGCAATCTTGATTGATTCCTGGCCAACGCCCGGGCCAGGAATCTTCCAGAACTCCATGGGTTAACCTGGCTCCTTGCTCCTGGGTGATTGACAGCTCTATCTTCCTATCTGGTCTTCCGTTTCTTCCTCCTATTGCCTCTGTCCTTAGTTTTTCCTGGAAGGTATTTAAGGGCTCTTCTGTCTCCTCTCCTTGCCTGTTGTACTGGTCTGTTTCTGCCTGTAACTTGCCCTCTCTATTCTGTGCCTCCCTGGTTACCTTACTCTGCTTGTTTCACATTTATTCTTCTGCCTTCTGACTTTGTACCGTGTTCCCGATAGTTACTGAGTTGGCTTGCTTGACCTTCCCTTATTGTGTTTGGATTGTTTGTCTGCGTCTTGTGTTTTCACGCTATTTAGTATAGTGCTCAGTATTCTGGTTGGGGCCGACCTATTAAGGAGTTGGGCACCCCAAAAGGCAGGGACAGGGGTTGGGACCAGTGTCAGGGCCTCACACTGTCTGTGTCTGTTCGTGCGCCCCTGACTGGTCCCTTACATAAAGTTGTTTTGGTTTTCTTTTGCCCGGCTGACTTTATAATTTACTTCCCCAACCTTTTCAATGATCTTGTAAGGTCCCTGCCATTTCGATAAAAATTTACTTTCCAAGGTGGGTACTAACACTAGAACCCGATCACCCGGGTTGAAGGTCCTCACCTTGGCAGACCTGTTATGCACCTGGCTTTGGGCTTCCTGGGCCTGCTCTAAATGTTTCCTAACGATGGGCATGACTACAGCGATACGGTCCTGCATAAGGGAAATGTGTTCAATAACACTCTTGAATGGGGTGGACTCGTGTTCCCAGGTCTCTTTGGCTATATCTAGAAGGCCCCGTGGATGTCTGCCATAGACTAGCTCAAACGGGGAGAAACCTGTGGACGACTGTGGAAGTTCCCGGACTGAGAACAGTAGGTATGGCAGAAGACAGTCCCAGTCTTTCTCATCTTTACTAACCACCTTCTTTAACATGCTATTTAGTGTCTTATTGAATCTTTCAACCAGGCCATCTGTTTGTGGGTGATATACAGATGTGTGCAGATGTTTGATGTTTAATAACTTGCACAATTCTTTCATAATCCTTGACATAAAGGGGGTTCTCTGGTCAGTCAGGATCTCTTGGTATAGCAGTCCGGGAGAACATGTAGAACAGCTCACTGGCATCACTTTTAGATGAAGTATTATGTAAGGAAACAGCCTCTGGGTATCGGGTGGCGTAGTCTAACACCACCAATATGTACTGATGACCCCTTAAAGACTTCATCAGTGGGCCCACTACAGGACCGGACTAGGAATAAAAATCAGCCCTGGCCCAAAGCCCCCACCAGCCCACATACAATATCCGCTTACAAAATTTCCCCTGTTCTCGCACCTCGCAACTTTCTAAAATAAACTACACTATAAAGGTGCTTTCATACGGAGCATTTTTGGTACGATTTTAATGCGTTTTTTATGTGTTTTTGGTGCATTTTTGTGCAGAAAGGCAGAGCAGTTAATGCTGAACATTTCTGCAGAAAAAAACGCATCAAAAAATGCACCAAAACCGCTCCGTGTGAAAGCCCCCTACACACAAGCAAGGAAGAAAGAAACAGTGGTGCAGAGAAACCCCTCATCACAGAGTCAGGTGTGCACTTGCTTTACAATCAGGGACAAGCCCACACTGACACTACATAAGCACCAACATAACCTACAACCCCACCAATCAGATCACCAGTAGTCAGGTCACATGAATACAGCACTGATTCAACATAGAAGTAAAATGACCCCTAACAGCAGGGACTCACAGGAGACGTCATCTCTGATGGGAGTTGTCTTCTTCTCCTTTTCTCCTTTTCTTCTGTATCTCCAGGTCACTACTGGTCCCTGTAGAATTTACCACAAATACATCTTAGACTCCTCTCTTTACCAGCATTTTCCTATCAATTCCCCAAACAGCGTTAGACCCTAAAAATTAGAAATTAAAAAATGTCAGATGGGTGGCATGTAAATAGGTAGACTCCCATTAGTTAGGTAAACAGAGCCTTCCTCCATTAATTTGGTAGGTAGACAGGGCCTAACCCTGTAACTAGCCAGGTAGCTGGGGCTGCCCCCAGTAACTAGCCAGGTAGCTGGGGCTGCCCCCAGTAACTAGCCAGGTAGCTGGGGCTGCCCCCAGTAACTAGCCAGGTAGCTAGGGCTGCCCCCAGTAACTAGCCAGGTAGCTGGGGCTGCCCCCAGTAACTAGCCAGGTAGCTGGGGCTGCCCCCAGTAACTAGCCAGGTAGCTGGGGCTGCCCGCAGTAACTAGCCAGGTAGCTGGGGCTGCCCCCAGTAACTAGCAAGGTAGCTGGGGATGCCCCCAGTAACTAGCCAGTTAGCTGGGGCTGCCCCCAGTAACTAGCCAGTTAGCTAGGGCTGCCCTCAGTAATTAGCCAGGTAGGGCCAGTAATTAGCCAGGTAGGGCCAGGGGCAGTAATTAGCCAGGTAGGGCCAGTAATTAGCAGGCAGGGCCAGTATGTAGCCAGGCAGGGTCAGCAAGTAGCCGGGCACGGCCAGTAAGTAGCCAGGCAGGGCCAGTATGTAGGCAGGCAGGGCCAGTATGTAAGCAGGCAGGGCCAGTATGTAAGCAGGCAGGGCCAGTATGTAGGCAGGCAGTGGCAGTATATAGGCAGGCAGGGCAGTATATATGTAGACAGGGCAGTATATTGCCAGGCAGGGCCAGTATATAGGCGGGGCCAGTATATAGCCAGGCAGGGCCAGTATATGGGCCTGCAGGGCCAGTATATGGGCAGGCAGGGCAGTATATAGGTAGGCAGGGCAGTATATAGCCAGGCAGGGCCAGTATATGGGCAGGCAGGGCAGGGGCAGTATATAGCTAGGCAAGGCCAGTATATGGGTAGGCAGGGCAGTATATAGGTAGCCAGGCAGGGCAGTATATAGGTAGCCACGCAGGGCAGTATATAGGTAGCCAGGCAGGGCAGTATATAGGATGCGGGCAGAGCAGTATATAGGTAGCCAGGCAGGGCACTATATAGGATGCAGGCAGTGCAGTATATAGGTAGCCAGGCAGGGCAGTATATAGGCACACAGGGCTAGTAGTTTAAGGAAAAATAAATAAAACCAATACTTACCTGATGTCTCTGCTTCCTCTTCTGTCCTCTTCCCCGGAGGCCGCTGGCAGCAGAGTGCGGGCCGCGGAGCAGGCGCGCAATGACGTCCTCACATCGCGCGCTTGCCCCGCGCCCTCCTGGGAGCTGAACAGACAGGATCAGTAGATCCCAGCTGTTCAGCCTCGGCCGCTGCTTGCACCGCACGGTGCAGGCGGCGGCCGTGATGGCCGCATGGCTGGGTCGGTGACCCGGCCGTGCTGCGAGGGGGGCCTGTCAGCCCCCTGGCACAAGGGACCGGTCGCATATGCGACTGTTGCAGCCCCTGTACGTGCGGCAGGCAGCAAATGCACGGTTTGCCCTAAGGGCAGTCTGGGCCTGGCCCACTAGATCCATCGCTATCCTTTCAAAGGGTACCTCTATGATGGGCAATTGCACCAGGGGGCTACGGAAATGGGGCATCGGAGCTGTTAACTGGCACTCGGGGCAGGACTCACTCACAGTACCGCTTTACATCAGTGTGCACCCCTGGCCAATAAAACCTCTGCAGAATGCGCTCTTTGGTCTTTTCCGTACCCAAATGGCCCCCTAGCACGTGCTTATGGGAAAGGTCTAACACCTTTCTCCGGTATGGCTGTGGTACCACCAATTGTTCCACAACCTCCCCCTGAACCTTGTCAACCTGGTATAACAGCTCTTGGTTGACTGCTATGTGTGGAAACACCGTATCGGCCCCGGGGCAATGAGGCTCCCCATTTATGACTTTCACATTTTCTCAGGCTTTTACCAAGGTGGGATCTCTGAGTTAAGCTGTCCCAAAATTATTCCGCGAGACCTCTAGAACAGTTACGGGAAAATTATCACCATTCTCCATGGTCACCCATACTGCTGGAACCATGGAATGATGGTCATATGGTTTTGGGTACACACGGTATACATCAATCTCATTATCAATATTTACCGTAGCTGTGACATGTTTCTGCCACAAGTCCCAGAATAGAGGGAAGTCTCTCCCTAGGATCACAGTATGCATGAGGGTCCTAACCACGCCCACCTCATGTGAGGCAACACCGCAAGGAGTCTCGAGCTTGACTAGGGCAGTTGGGCACTCCTTGGTGTCCCCATGGATGCACAAGACCCCTACCACGCGTCCAGTGAGTGACGTAGGGTCAATCAGACTGGCGTGCACCAGTGTGACCAGACTCCCTGAGTCCAGTAGAGCCGTTACTGGATAGTCATTCACCTTTAGGTGACACAGCTGCCAATCAGTCTCTGACTCAGTCTCTGCAGAGCACACTGGCCGGGCAAACAATGACCTCCGCCTAGCTGTGTCGCACTCCATCGGCTCAATTGTAAGGGGACAGTTAGCGGCAATATGCCCTGGTCCATGACACCACCAGCACAGTATGCAGCCCTGGTCTCATTGAGACTCTGCCCTGGACCGGACTGTCCATTTGGGTCCTTTCTTTTCCAAAGAGTCCCTCTCTAAGCCACCCCCCTTTGGGACACTTCTTACCCCCCTTATGTATGGGACAGTCTTACCAGATGTTCCGGATGATGTGCTGTCCCTGGGAGTGGAGCGTCCCGGGGAGGCTGCTTGTAACAAGTCCTCGGTGGCTTTGTACCAGTCAACCAGGTTAATCAGTTGCTCAGCATCTTTGGGGTCGCCTTGTCCAACCCAGCGCTGGATCCCAGGAGGCAATGAACGGATGAACTTGTCCAAGACGACTCTTTTCACTATCTTCGCAGGTGTAGACTCCTCCGGTTGTAGCCATTTTTTCACCAAGTGGATCAGGTCATACATCTGGGAGCGCACTGGTAGGTGGTCAGAAAAAGTCCAGTTGTGCAGCCGCCGGGCTTGCACCTTCGTGTTTACCCCCAAGTGTACCAGAATCTTGCCTTTTAACTTAACATAGTCCTTGATGTCTTGCTCACTGAGATTAAAATATGCCTTTTGCGGTTCCCCAGTTTAGAAAGGCGCCAGCACTTCAGCCCACTGAGCCACCAGTAGCTTCTCTTGCTCTGCCACCCTTTCGAAGACCATTAGGTAGGCCTCAACGTTATATGTGTGCGTCATTTTCTGTAGGCATGACTGTACGGCAGCACGGGTGGTGGTAAGCAAGCTTGGCGTTCTCTGAACATTTTGTGCCACTGCCAGGACTTGCTCTTGGAGATGCTTATTAATGTGTTGCTGCTCCTGTAAAGCAAGGTGGTTAGCCTCTATGAGCAGGGCATTGGTTTCCCCTGGACACGCATGGCCTCCTCATGCACCTTCTGCTGGTTCACTGTCATCAGCTGAAGGCTACTGTTAGCCTGGATAAGCTGTTTTAAAAATTCCTCCATCCTGGCTGTCTCTGATTGCTGTGCAGATGCAGCTTTTACCCAGGACATAGATTTTAGCGCTATCCAAACACATTTTCACCAGCTGTTGTCCTTAGCAACGGTTGGTTTGAGTTCTGGTCACCGGCCACGGCCGTTGCGACGTAAGCTGTGGTTTATGACATAGTGTTTACATTTTTGTTTACTAGTGTGAACTCGGTTTTCCTCCCTGCAATCTTGATTGATTTCTGGCCGACGCCCGGGCCAGGAATCTTCTAGCACTCCATGGCTAACCTTTCTCCTTGCTCCTGTGTGATTGACAGCTCTATCTTCCTATCTGGTCTTCCGTTTCTTCCTCCTATTGCCTCTGTCCTTAGTTCTCCTGGAAGGTATTTAAGGGCTCTTCTGTCTACTCTCCTTGCCTGTTATACTGGTCTGTTTCTGCCTCTAACTCGACCTCTCTATTCTGTGCCTCCCTGGTTACCTTACTCTGCTTGTTTCACATTTATTCTTCTGCCTTCTGACTTTGTACCGTGTTCCCGATAGTTACTGAGTTGGCTTGCTTGACCTTCCCTTATTGTGTTTGTATTGTTTGTCTGCGTCTTGTGTTTTCACGCTATTTAGTATAGTGCTCAGTATTCTGGTTGGGGCCGACCTATTAAGGAGTTGGGCACCTCAAAAGGCAGGGACAGGGGTTGGGACCAGTGTCAGGGCCTCACACTGTCTGTGTCTGTTTCGTGCCCCCCTGACGGGTCCCACATAAAGTTGTTTTGGTTTTCTTTTCCCCACTGACTTTATAATTTACTTCCCCCAACCTTTTCAATGATCTTGTAAGTTCCCTGCCATTTCGAAAAAAAATGACTTTCCAAGTACTAACCCCTAGAACCGATCACCGGGTTGAAGGTCCTCACCTTGGCAGACCTATTATACACCTGGTTTTTGGGCTTCCTGGGCTGCTCTAAATGTTCCCTAACGATGGCATAAATACAGCGATACGGTCCTGCATAAGGGAAATGTGTTCAATAACACTCTTGAATGGGGTGGACTTGTGTTCCCAGGTCTCTTTGGCTATATCTAGAAGGCCCGTGGATGTCTGCCATTAGACTAGCTCAAACGGGAGAAACCTGGGGAAAGACTGTGGAAGTTCCCGGACTGAGAACAGAGGTATGGCAGAAGACAGTCCCAGCCCTTTCCCATCTTTACAACCACCTTCTTAACATGCTCTTAGTCTTTTTTGAATCTTTCAACCAGGCCATCTGTTGTGGGTGTATACAGATGTGTGCAGATGTTTGAGTTTAATAACTTGCACAATTCTTTCATAATCCTTGACATAAAGGGGGTTCCCTGTCAGTCAGGAATCTCTTGGTATAAGCAGTCCGGGAGAACATGTAAAAACCAGCTCACTGGCATTGCTTTTAGATGAAGTATTACGTAAGGGAACAGCCTCTGGGTACCGGGTGGCGTAGTCTAACACCACCAATATGTACTGATGGCCCATTGCAGACTTCACCAGTCGGCCCACTACAGGGCCGGACTGGGAATAAAAATCAGCCCTGACACAAAGCCCCCACCAGCCCACATACAATATCCGCTAACAAAATTTTCCCCCCCTGTTCTCGCACCTCGCAACTTTCTAAAATAAAAACTACACTATAAAGGTTCTTTCAATAGGGAGCAATTTTTGGTACGATTTAATGCGTTTTTATTGTTTTTTGGTGCATTTTTGTGCAGAAAGGCAGAGCAGTTAATGCTGAACATTTCTGCAGAAAAAAAGCATCAAAAAAGCACCAAAACCGCTCCGTGTGAAAGCCCCCTAACACACAAGCAGGAAGAAAGAAACAGGGGCAGAGAAACCCCTCGTCACAGAGTCAGGTGTGCACTTGCTTTACAATCAGGGACAAGCCCACACTGACACTACATAGGCACCAACATAACCTACAACCCCACCAATTAGATCACCAGAAGTCAGGTCACATGAATACAGCACTGATTCAACATAGAAGTAAAATGACCCCTGACAGCAGGGACTCGCAGGAGACGTCATTTCTGATGGGAGTTGTCTTCTTTAGTGTTGAGCGATTTTTATCGACAAAGTTGAAATCGGCAAGGTTTTTATGGTGATCGAAATTTTCAGATCAAGCGATAATTAAGGTTAAAATCTGTGCATCATCTGTTAAGATTGCGCCATTTTCGCCGCTTCCTTTTCAATTTGGCGGCCAGCAAATCAGATTACAGAATAGAGCAGGTGAGATGGTGTGCACGTCATGACTGGGATGTAAAGGTTGCGATTGGCTGGAAAAATCACATGACCTTGTTTTTAACATAGAACACCCCCTTTCCCGTTCAGCCTTAGGGTCTCTCACGTCTCATAGGGAAAAGGACGTGCGCTCTGCCTGTGGCCAAACAGCTCAGCGAAATTAGTCTATTTATGCACAGAGAAACCTCTACTATTAGCTGTGATCCTTCCAATTTAGTTAGATTAAGATTTGAAGATTTTATGTAGTTACTAGAGAATTTTTAAAGCAGCAATCTACCGCTGTAAAGCTCACGGAGTGAGCTTGTGGGGGGGGGTCCCGCGGTCGTACACAGACAAGCTCTATCTTTATAGAACACTGTATAAAGTTCACCAATACAGTGTAAGACATGCACTGCAATAACTTTATATAACATTTGCTATTGAAAAAATTACCTTGATAATCGGGCAGCCTTGAACTATTATAAAAGATACACAAATTTTCTAGAACAGCAGGTCTCATTGGAAAGGTGCACAACTCCAATTATAAATTATAGAATACATTTCCGATATGTGTTCTTTTTCATTTTACCAAAGATTCCACCTGTGATTGATATATCCAACCTTGCAGTTAAATTACAATCCAGCAATCTCTGTAGTCATCACAGGTTATTTGTTGCCAAAAAATACCGTGTATCATACGAAAAACAAAACAATACGTGTTTTTTTGACTTTTTGGCGCACCCAGCATTTTTCAATGACGCAGCATACCACGTAAATCTTAAAACAGCAATTCTCTAGACACCACATGAGAATTGAAAGAGCATAAAAAACCGTTATTATACGAAAACATAACAGATAAGTGTTTTTTGACTTTTTTGCCGTCACCCAGCCTTGTTCATTGACGCAGCATCCACGTCAAACTAAAACCAGCAATTCTATAGTCAACCACAGGAGAATTGAAAGGTGCAACAAAATACAGTGTATTTATACTAAACATAACAGATACGTGTTTTTTTTATTTTTGGCTCACTCCACCTTATTCATGGACACAGCAGCCCACGTAAAACTTAAAACAATCAATTCATATAAACCACACAGAGAATGAAAGGTGCAAAAATAACCGTTTATTATACAAAACAATAACAATACGTGTTTTTTTGACATTTTTGCGCACCCAGCTCTTGTTCATTGACGCAGCATCCACTAAATCTTAAAACAGCAATTCCTAATATAGTCACCACAGGTAATTTAAAGGTGCAAAAAAAAACCGGTATTATACAAACCAAACCATACGTGAATTTGACTTTTGCGCACCCAGCAATTGTATCATTGACGCAGCATCCCCCAGTAAAATCTTAAAACCAGCCATTTAAAGTCACCACAGGTTAATTGAAAGTGCACAAAATACCGTTGTATTATACAAAAACATAACATAATACTGATGTATTGACTTTGCGTACCCACTTTTTTCATTTGAACTCACGCATTCCCCGTAAATTTAAAACAGCAAATCTATAGTCCACCACAGGTGAAATGAAAGGAGCAAAAAATACCGTCTTATTAAACAAAACATAACAGATAACGTGTTTTTTGACTTGCGCACCCACACTGTCATTGACGCCAGCATCCACGTAAATCTATAAAACAGCAATTTCTATAGTCACCCAGGTGAATTGAAAGGTGCAAAAAATACCGTGTAAATATACTCAAACATCACAGATACCTGTTTTTTTTGACTTTTGCGCACCCAGCTTTGTTCATTAGACGCAGCATCCACGTAAATCTAAAACAACAGATACTAAATCACCCACAGGTGGAATTGAAAGGCAAAAAATACCGTCATGAATAATATACAAAACATAACAATATGTGGTTTTTTGAACATTAGCTCACCCACTATGTTCATATGACGCAGCATTCCACGTAAATCTTAAAACACAAATCTATAGTCACCACATAACTGAAAGTGCAAAAAATACCGTGTTATTATACGAAAACATAACAGATACGTGTTTTTTTGACTTTTGCGCACCCGCTTTGTTCATTGACCGCAGTATCCACGTAAATCTTAAAAACAGCAAATTCAATAGTCTCCACATAGAAATTTAAAGTGCAAAAGAAAACCGTGAATAATAACGAAAACATAATCATATACGTGTTTTATAGCCACTTTTTTTGCCCCAGTCCATATTTGTTGATAACACCTTGCCTTAAATTTTAATCCAGCAATTTATGTATGTGGAATAGAGGGATTTGAGAATATCTGTGATTTGCCTCTTTTAATAAGAGACATTCCAAAACTATTCCATACTTTCTCAAATTTTTATATTTCTGAACATGGAGCGAAATGCAGGGGGTAAGCGAGCAAAGAGGGGGGTAGCACATGGAGGTAGAGGTACGAGAGAAGGTGCTCCTTCCAGTGCTGGCGACAACACGCATGCCAGCGGATCGTCAGTTGCAGGACCGTCAGGCCTGTCATCGCTGGGTCCGGGCCCTGTGAATCTAAGTAACGAACATCGTCGCCAATCTGTCCTTCATGGTTAATGAAAAATGCATCTAGCAGTCTTACCTCCTCGTCCTCGCAGTCACGGCCACAAATGTCGTCATCAGCATCATCAGCATCCGTCCAACATGAAGCAGCCCAAATGTCAACTCGTGTACCCACCACTGTGGATAATCCATTGTCTGAAGACCTCTTTGATGACAAAATGCGGTTGGGGTCAGAAGGCATGTTAAAAGATCAATAGGATGATTTAGTCTGCGCTGACCCCAGTTACTGATGCCATCAGAGGAGGTGAAGGAAGCCGGTCAATCGGCAAAAATCCCGGGCGGCCCGGCAACGCCTTGCAGTCCCCTTGCTTGTAGCCCGCAGCTTCTGGATGCAGAAAGTCAGACGACCAAGTCACCTGTGTTGATGATGATGATGATGACGACATTGCGGATCCATCCTGGTCTTTTCCGCAGAATTTGCTTGCGAGCGCTTCATCAGTGGACGAGGAGGAAGACGATGGGTAGTGTCAATACGGGTCCCGCCAAAAAAAGGGGAGAGGGCGGTCGCAGAAGTCCGCTAAATATGATTCCGCCAGCCAGGGTTAGCGCAAACCCCGCTCCTCGCTTATCGCCGTCAAAAAGGTCCAGGACCTCTCAAGCCTGGGCCTTCTTTGAGCAAGCCTCTGATTCACCCAGCGATGTCATATGCCGCCTTTGCCGTAAACGCATAAGTAGAGGCAAGAACCTTAAGTGGTTAACCACCACCAACATGTCTAGTCACATGCAGCGAATGCATGAGGAACACTTGGCCAAAAAAGGCCAGACCGACGCCGGGCCTCCAACCACTGTCACACCCTCTGTCTCCGCCTCCTCCTCCTCCGCCACCACCAAGCGTTCCTCAGCTGCCCATGTTCTCTCAGAGTCATGATCAGGGATCAGCCTCCGCTTCAGCCTCCACCGTCGCCCGAGTACCACCAGCACCACCAGATACCCATCCTACCCTTCTCCTTCCGCCAGTTTGACGACCTGCACGCCGTACAGCGGCCAGTCTAGCAGCCAGCCTTCTGTCTTCCAGGTTTGGGAGCAGAAGAAACACTTTAACCCAAACCATCCCAAAGCCAAAAGCCTGAATATCGGCATTTGCCAGGCTTTTGGCCTTGGAAATGTTGCCTTTCCGTCTGGTGGACACAGATGGGTTCCGCCACGTCATGGCCCTCGCCTGCCCCAATACCAGATGCCGAGCAGGCATTTCTTTGCCAGAAAAGCCGTCCCTGCCCTGGCCAGCCACGTGTCATCTAAAATTTCAAGCGCGTTGTCTGCATCTGTGTCCGGAAAAGTCCATCTCATCTACAACCACCGACACAAGACAAGTAACAGCCAAGGCCGCTATACCACTGTGACAGCTCACTGGTAGAGCTGGGTGGATGTCATCTGTCAGGGTGTGACTTGCCTCAGGCTCTGCGCAACACCGCTCTTCAAAACCCCATGGATGGTGCAGGGCTTACTTTCCCCCCCAATACCTCTGGTGGCATCAACGTGCCCAAGACACCATCCGTGTAAGAAATTTAAACTGCCATGGAGACGACCACACACAAGGGGTTTTTTTTTCAGGGCTGTGCACGTCACTCCCCGCAACGAGACGAGCGTTGGCTGGGTGCCAAAACCATGTTCCATGCAAGGTGGGATGTGCGATACACCGGGGAAAACTGCTGGCCCGCCCTTAAGATCGTAGGCTGGATCACATCCCTGCCATGCACAATGTCATGAACCCTTGTCCGTCCAGAACTTTCTAAAGAGCTAACCCTTTCCATGACTGCCTGCTGAATAAGGCTTCGAGTTACTGAGTATCGCACTTTCCGCCTTTCGCAACCCGCTTCGACCCGCCTGGCAGCGTTGCAGTGTCAGCCTCGGCCTCCCCGTCAACCCGTCTCATTGTTGACACCACGGCAACAATGGCAGGAATTCCACCCACCACATGCTCCAGCGATTGTGGGAGCAAGCGCAATGCCATATACGCAGTACGAATGACACATGGCCTGACAAGCAGCGTTGCGGACCACCGATTGTTGACTACCGAGAGTGGAGGCAGGGTGAACGGAGCTCTGCACCATTCTTGGAAGTTTTGAAGAAGCCACCAAAATGTCAGTGCGACGATGCCCCTAGTCAGCATGAGCATTGTGGTGATCTTAGTTTCTGGAACGATCGTTTGGACACTCTGAAACATCAGTCCCCCCCGCCACGACGGAGAGTAGAGACGACACAGATGCATACACGAGCCTTTCACTCCTATCAAATCCACAAGGCCCTACAGTTTCCCCCAATATTATCGTTCTTCATTAGGCAGTGGTTCAGGTCCAAAGCTATAGCAAAAGTCTGCACCTCACTCTCAGGTGCTCAACTGAGTGCAAGTCAGGCTGTGTTGAAGCTATGCCTTAGGAACGAGGAGAGGGGAGTAGGAGAGTAGTAGTGAGTATTCCTAGACAACAGTTGTCCCTGTCATGGAAAGAGGTTGGTCGAGGTAAATTGAGCAGATGAGAAGATGAGTATGCCTAGTGCCCCACAACCCAGAAGGCTTGGTACTCACGGCTCCATCTCACACATGAGTTCTTGGAATGCTCCATTTCCACCAACCTTACCATCGTCATTAAGGCAATCAAAATGAACACAGTTATGGTGGCCACCCTCCAGGATCCCCGGTACAAAACAAAACTCAGCCACTTTCCTTCCACCACCCAAATAGAGATAAAATGCAGGAAATGGAGAACCTTGTTGTTGATCAACAGAGAGACATCGTTGCGTCTGCTTCACTTTCTTCAAATTCACGGTGGAACAACGCCAGCGACCGTCACAGCAGTAAGAGTCCAAGTAGCCCCGTAAGCGGCATCAGCGGCAGCAGCAGGTCAATGTGGCAGAAGCCTAAAGGTTGAACCTCTTGCAATCTTTATAACCACCTCAACCAACGCAATCCAAGCAGGCCACACATACAACACCCGAGACCATCTTAAGATCATGATGCACGACTATCAGCGTCTCAACACCGATGTTTTGTATTTATTCTGAACCACAAAAGACTTCTCTGGGTAACCAAAATGGACGGCATGGCCACGTCCATAATCTGACAGCGGCAGCTTCATCACATCCGTAGTGAGTCAATAACAGACAAACGCATTCCGGCTTACCACAGAAAATGTGGATCGTTTTACTTTCAATCAAAAGAATCAGATGGATCTCATGATTGATTTAGTGGCCCCAATTGCCAGGACACCGATATTGCTGTTCTACTACACATTCCTCTCCAACAGAAAAGGTGACCTCTTGTAAAAACTTTATTTTTTAAAATGAAAATTTCTTACTGCAATTTTATTCTCAATTCCCCAACATTCAATTTGCTGGTTTTGGCTGGAGGAGACTAAAAAAAAACAAGGTTACATGACAAAACCATTCCATTTACTACTTCAACTTATAAATTTTCACATTGTCAATGTATTAGGGGTCATGTTGCCCTCACAATTTTTTAACAGTGGCTGAAAAGTCTAAATTATAATTTTTTTTGGGTCATGTTGCTGTGAGAATAAAGCTAAATCAGTCACTTTGGAATAGAAATGTGGCATCTAAGTGCCATTTTTATCCACCTTCACAATATTTAACATGGCTGAGCAATCATTTTTATAATTTTTTTGGTCATGCTGGTGCCATAGAAATGCACAAAACTAACTACCAGGACCTATCTAAAAATTGTTTGTTACTATTAGAACAATTGTTCTTCAAAATTTCAAAAGTGGCTCATGGGTCTGTGTAGAATTTTTTTTGGGGTCATTTTGCGTACAATGCACTAAACTACAGGTCCTATTCCTAAAAATTATTTTGTTTCGATCATAACAGACATTTGTTTTCTTAACAATTGTCCCAAAGTGCACAAGTGTCAAGCTTTGAATTTTTGGAGGCATTATGCTGTAGACATGCAGCTTACTACATTCCTATTCTAAAAATTATGTTGTTCTAACAGACAAATGTCATCACAATGGTCAAGAGTGCTCAAGGGTGATGGTGCTGTCATAAACAGAATAGGTAGAACCATGATTAAATGACAACAAATGCAAAAAGACTTGATTTTACAAGATCATATATCATAGCTATCATCCCATAAATTGAGACAACCCAATAATACAATAATATAAAGATAAACCAAAGACATGGTGGGATACCATCCATTTTACAAAAGTTTTTCTAGAATTAAAGTACAAAAAAACAAGCACTTTACAAAAAAGCTGTTAAAAAAACAATCCTCTGAAAAAGTAAACAAGGCTTGTAACAGTAAAACATGAACCATATGTAGGTTATTTTCAGAGGACATGGACCATTTTCCTCCAGTACGATGATTAAAAATTAACAAAGTAAATGCCAAGAAAAAGGCACCATGTGTAAACAGAGCGTAACCACCAGAAAATCCAAGTGAAGCACAATTGACCACACTCATACGGAGGTTCAGTAGCGCTAACCCCATTAATAGACCAGTGTACTTAAGAAGGCCTGGAGAACTCACACACTCTGCTTTCCGCATACTCGCTTCAGCACTACAATATTCGTTTGCTGTCGCATCAGGCAATTTTTAAACCTGTCGAGTAATAAATGACGGACCCACCGGGCACTCACCGCACCCACATTAACTCCGCCCTGGTCATGTGTGGCCCATGAACATGTAATAGTCAATGTCCAGTGAAACTAAAATTGTGGTTGAAAGACTCCTTTTTCCAGCACTTATTAAATTTGTGGGTCAACAGGTTTGGGGCCAAGCAGTGCCCAGTGACAGTTATAGTCAAAGTCCAGTGAAACTAAAATGAGGTTGAAAGACTCCTTTTTTTACCGGCACTTATTAAAATCTGGGTTATGCAGGTTTGGGCTCATTCTGTGTCCCCGACAGTATAAGTCAATAGTCCAGAGAAACTAAATTGGAGGTTGAAAAGACTCCTTTTCTTCTTTACCGGCACTTTTTAAATGTGGGGGTCATGCAGGTTTGGTGCTCCCAAGCTGTTGCCCAATGACAAGGTATATGTCAATCTCCATTGAAACACAAACTGGTGGTGAAAGACTCCATAAATCCGGCACTTTTAAATCTGGGGATTATTTATGCAGGTTTGGGGCTCATGCTGTGGCCCAGGACAGGTATATCAAAGACCATATTCAACAAAAATGGTGTTGTTGAAAAGACTCCTTTTTTTTTCCGCACTTATTAAATCTGGGGTCATGCAGGTTTGGTGCCATCTGCGTTCCCGGACAGGGATATTCCAATGTCCATTCAAGAAAAAAGAATGTTCATTTTCATACAGCCTTCTGGCACTTTTTAATTTGAGGGTTGAGGCAGGTTTAAGGGTCAGCTGTGGTACAAGACAGTGGAAAAGTTAATGGTGTTTGACTTTTTATCTGTGTCTTTATACCTAAGTTAGTGCCTAAGATTAGCAGTATCCCTTAGACTGATGTGGCTGTAATCAGCATCACCAGCCTGTTGGGTGTAATAATGAAGGAGATGTTGCTCACCCATAGACTTAAATGGTCATCGTAGATGATTGACTAATCGACTTATTGAAAACCTTATCGTAGGTGGCGACTATCGACTATCGATCGATGTCGATAGCCAACGGTAATCGCTCACAACCTAGACTTCTTCCTTCCTTTTCTTATCCAACGGCCCAATCCCCCATGATGTCTTCCCCTGAAGATCGTTCGCCATCCCTTTTTTCTTTCTCCGATCCAGTACAGCAAGCAAATCTTCTTCTCGCCGTCACTACTGGTCCTGTAGAAATTTACCACAAATACATCTTAGACTCCTCTCTTTTAACCAGCATTTACCCTATCAATTCCCCAAAAAGTGTATGTTAGACCCCTAAAATTAGAAAAATAAAAAATGCATATAAGTGCATTTAAAAAAGGATAGACTCCAAGTTAGGAGTAAACAGAGCCTTCCACCATTAATTTGAGAGACAGGGCCTACCCCTGTAACTAGCCAGATAGCAGGGGCTGCCCCCAGTAACTAGCCCAGTACTGGGCTGCCCCCAGTAACTATCCAGGTAAGCTGGGCTGCCCCCAGTAACTAGCCCATGATAGTCTGGGGCTGGCCACCCAGTAACTACCATAAGCTGGAGCAGCCCCCAGTAATTAGCCATAAGCTAGGCTGCCCACAGTAATTTAGCCAGGTAGGGACAGTAAATAAGTCCAGGGTATGGCCATGTGCAGTAATAGCCAGGTAGTTGTCAACATGTAGTCGGGCAAAGCCATAAGTAGCCAGCAGGGCCAGTATGTAGTCAAGTCAAAGGGGGCCAGTATGAAAGCATGCAGGGCCAGAAAAGAAAGCAAGGCAGGGCATTAAATAGGAAGACTAGGTCATATATATGCCAGCAGGGCCAGTAATATTTAGGCAGGCCATTATATAGCCAGCAGTGCCCAGAATATGTGGTCAGGCAGGTAAGGAAATAAGGGCATGCAGTGCCCGTATATAACCAGTATGGCCATATAAGGCAGCAGTAGGGCAGTATAATAGGTAGCAGTGGCAGTAAATAGCCCGGCAGGGCCAGTATATGGGCAGGAAGGCATATATATGCAATGCAAGGCAAGTATATTAGCTGTCAAGTTAGGTAATTTAAAAAGTGAAAAAACAACAAAAGCTGTTTCAAACAATACATTCTAATTAAGCTCATCAGATATTTTTGTTAAAAATCTTTTACTGCTAAAAATCCATATACTGAAGTATCAGATACATTCACACAGCTTTCCTTTAACCAGATGCATTGTCTGCTAGAAGCAAATGTAAAGACAAATGCTCCACCACCACCCCAATGGAAGAGGAGATAATTGCGAAGGTTCATATCAGCTAATAGCTATCAATACGTAACATGCCAAATTATAATTGTCCTCTTATTGACCGTTCAATTAACCAAGACATGTAGTGATAAAATAGTCATGAGATTAAAAAATTATATTGGAAAGTAATATACTGTGAATAAGCAGATTTCATTCCCAAGCCAAATATCGGTGGGTCAAAGTTTCCCTCGAGCTCTGACTGCCGGCAGCAATAATAATTAAAATAATTGGAGGAGCATGCATTGGATAAGGAATGAACAAAAGATAATTTCCAAAACCTGAAAATTTTTAAAAAAACTTACATGAAAACAATCCAAATTTTTGGCCAAACAGGGGGAGTTTTTAGGGGAGGGCCCGGGAGGGCATTTTATACAACCAGGGGGGATGCCCCGTATAAAACTTTTCCCCGGGAGGGGGATATATAGGTTTTCGGGAGAGCAATTTTTAGGTTAGCCAAAGGGAGGGCAATATAGGGTGCAGGCCGGGGGGGTATAAGGTTGCCACAGGGCATTTTATAGGCACACCGGGGAGTAATTTTTAAAAAAAAATTTAAAAAAAACCAAAACTTACCTGATGTCTCTGCTTCCTCTTCTGTCCTCTTCCCCGGAGGCCGCTGGCAGCAGAGTGCGGGCCGCGGAGCAGGCGCGCAATGACATCCTCACATCGCGCGCTTGCCCCACGCCCTCCTGGAAGCTGAACAGACAGGATCAGTAAAAATCCCACTTTCAGGCCTCGGCCGCTACTTGCAACCGCGCGCGGTGCAGGCGGCGGCCGTGATGGCTGCATGGCTGGGTCGGTGACCCGGCTGTGCAGCGAGGCAGCAAATGCACGGTTTGCCCTCAGGGCAGTCTGGGCCTGGCCCACTAGATCCATCGCTATCCTTTCAAAGGGTACCTCTTTGATAGGCAATTGCACCAGGGGCTACGGAAATGGGGCATCGGAAGCTGTTAAACTGGCACTCGGGGCAGGACTCACTCACATACCGCTTACATCAGGTGCACCCCTGGCCAATAAAACCTCTGCAGAATGCGCTCTTTGGTCTTTTCCGTACCCAAATGGCCCCCTAGACGTGCTATGGAAAGGTCTAACACCTTTCTCCGGAAATGGCTTTTGGGTTACCACCAATTGTTCCACAACCTCCCCCTGAACCTTGTCAACCTGGTATAAACACTCTTGGTTGCCCTGCAAATGTGTGAAACACCGTATCGGCCCCCGGGGCAATGAGGCTCCCCATTTAAATGACTTTTCCACATTTTCCAGGCTTTTACCAAGGTGGGATCTCTGAGTTAAGCAGTCCCAAAATTATTCCGCGAGACCTCTAGGTCCGGCACAGTAGACATTTCCTCCTGTTCCTGTTTCACCCGCCACAACAGTTAGGGGAAAATTGCTGCTCCTGTAAAGGAAGGTGGTTAGCCTCTATGAGCAGGGCATTGGTTTCCCCTGGGCACGCATGGCCTCCTCATGCACCTTCTGCTGGTTCACTGTCATCAGCTGAAGGTTTTCTGTTAGCCTGGATAAGCTGTTTTAAAAAATTCATCCATCCTCTGTCTCTGATTGTTTTGCAGATGCAGCTTTTTACCCAGGAACTAAAATTTTAGCGCTATCCAAACACATTTTTCACCAGCTGTTTTCCTTAGCAATGGTTGCTTTGAGTTCTGGTCACCGTCCATGGCCGTTGTGACGTAAAGCTGTGGTTTAAGACATAGTGTTCACATTTTTTTTTTACTAGTGTGAAATCGGTTTTCTTCCCTGCAACTTGATTGATTCCTGGCCGACGCCCGGCCAGGAATCTTCCAGGCACTCCATGGGTTTAAACCTTTCTCCTTGCTCCTGGGTGATTGACAGCTCTATCTTTCCTATCTGGTCTTCTGTTTCTTCCTCCTTTTTGCCTCTGTCCTTAGTTTCCTGGAAGTAATTTAAGGGCTCTTCTGTCTCCTCTCCTTGCCTGTTAATGGTCTGTTTCTGCCTCTAACTCGACCTCTCTAATCTGTTGCCTCCCTGGTTACCTTACCTGCTTGTTTCACATTTAAATTTTTCTGCCTTCTGACTTTGTACCGTGTTCCCGATAGTTACTGATTGGCTTGCTGAAAACCCTTTCCCTTAAATTTTGTTTGTATTGTTTGTCTGCGTCCTTGTGTTTTCCACGCTATTCAGTATAGGGGGCTCAGTATTCTGGTTGGAAAACCCACCTATTAAGGAGTCGGGGGACCCCCAAAAGGCAGGGACAGGGTTGGGACCAGTGTCAGGGCCTCACACTGTCTGTGTCTGTTTCGTGCGCCCCTGACTGGTCCCTTACATAAAGCTGTTTTGGTTTTTTCTTTTGCCCGGCTGACTTTAATAATTTTCTTCCCCAACCTTTTCAATGATCTTGTATGTCCCTGCCATTTCGATAAAAAAAATTTTCTTTCCAAGTCGGTACTAACACTAGAACCCGATCACCGGGTTGACGGTCCTCAACCTTGGCAGACCCCGTTTTTGCACCTGGCTTTGGGCTTTTCCCGGGGCCCGCTGTAAAATGTTTCCTAACGATGGGCATGACTAAAAGCGATACGGTCCTGCATAAGGGAAATGTTTCAATAACACTCTTGGGAAACGGAGTGGGACTCGTGCTCCCAGGTTTCTTTGGCTATATCTAGAAAGCCCCTGGATGTCTGCCATAACGAGCTTAAACAGGGAAAACCTGTGGACGATGGGGAAAGTTCCCGGACGAGAACGAGGTATGGCAAAAGACAGTCCCTCTTTCCCCCCTTACAAACCCCCTTCTTTAAACATGCTCTTTAGGCTTTATTGAATCTTTCAACCGGGCCATCTGTTTGGGGGGTTGAAAAAAATGTGTTGCAGATGTTTGATTTTTAATAACTTGCAAAAATTTCTTTCAAAACCTTACAAAAGGGGGTTCCCCTGGCAGTCAGGATTTTTTGGGATAGCGTCCAGGAGAACATTAGAACAGCTACTGGCATTACTTTTAATAAGTATTAAAAAAGGGAACAGCCTTTGGGCCCGGGGGCGTTTCTAACACCACCAAATTAGACCCCCTTCAGCTTCCCCATGGGCCCCTACGGGGCCCGACGGAAAATAAAAATCAGCCCTGGCCAAAGCCCCCACCACCCCACAACAATTTTCCGTTTTAAAAAATTTTCCCCTGTTCTCGCACCTCGCAATTTCAAAAATAAACTACACTAAAAAAGGGCTTTATACGGAGCTTTTTTGGTAGTTTTTGATGCTTTTTTTATGTGTTTTTGTGCTTTTTTGTTCAAAAGGCGGGCGTTAATGCTAAACATTTTGCAAAAAAAAGCATCAAAAAATGCCCAAAACCGCTCCGTGTGAAGCCCCTACACAAAAGCAAGGAAGAAATAAAACGTGGGCAGAAAAACCCCTCGTCACAGAGTCGGTGTGCACTTGCTTTACAATAGGGAAAACCCACACTGACACTACATAAGCCCCCAACTAACCTACAACCCCCCCAAACAATCACCAAAAGTCGGGTCCATGAATACAGCACGATTAAACATAGAAGTAAAATCCCCCCTGACGCAGGGACTCGCAGGAGACGTCATTTGGGGGAGTTGTCTTTTTCCCCTTTTCTATACTGGCCCAAACCTCAGATGTTTTCCCTGGATGAGTCTTTCCCCTTTTTTTTTTTCTCCGCCCTACACATGCAATTCTTCTTTCCCGCATATGGTCCCTGTAGATTTCCCACAAATACATCTTGACCCCTCCTTTCCCAGCATTTTCCTTCAATTCCCCAAAAAGGTATTTTAGACCCAAAAATTTTAGAAAATAAAAAAAGTCGATAAGTGGCATGTAAAGGTGACTCCCCTTAGTTGGGTAACGGGCCCTTCCTCCATAATTTGGTAGGTAAAAGAGCCTACCCCTTAACTAGCCAGGTAGTGGGGCTGCCCCAGTAACCACCAGGTTTTGTGGGGCTGCCCCAGTAACAAGCCTAGTGGGGCTCCCCAAAACTACCAGGTAGCTGGGGCTCCCCCCAGTAAATCCGGGTGCGGGGTGCCCCGAAAAAGCCAGGGCGGGGGTGCCTCCGTAACTAGCCATTAGTAGGGTGCCCCCGTAATTTACCAGTTAGCTAGGGGCTCCCTCGTAAATTAGTCAGGTGGGCCCAAAAGTTTTTTCCCAGGTGGGGGCCGGGGGGCAGAAATAGCAGGGGGGGCCCAGTATGTAGCCAGGTGGGGCCGTAAGTGTGGGGCAGGCCGTAAGTACCCGGCAGGGCCAGTATGTAGGCAGGCAGGGCCAGTAGAAACCAGGCAGGGCCCGTATGAAACGGGCGGGCCAGTATGTAGGAGGCAGGGCATTATGGAAGGGGGCTATATTGCCAGGCGGGGAAAAAATAGCAGGGCAGTATATACCAGGCTCCAGAAAAGGGGCGGGCGGGGAAAATATAGGCAGGCGGGCCATATATAGCCAGGCAGGGCCGTAAGGGGCAGGCAGGGCAGTATATACCCGGGCAGGGCCAGATATGGGCAGGCAGGGCGTTATAGTAGGCAAGGGCATTTAAAAGCTGTCAAGTTGGTAATTTTAAAAAAAAACACAAAATCTTTTTTCATCATTCATTCTTTTTAAGCTCATCAGATTTTGTTAAAGCTTTTTACTGCTATACATCCTTATCGAAGTATCAAATTCTCTCACACAGTTTCCTTGGACGACATTGTTGCTGAAGCAAGAAAGCAAGGCTTAACCCCTCCCCCGATGGAGGGAGAGTTTGCGAAGGTAAAATTCACTAATTTTATCGTACATCAAATTATAACTTGTTCTTAGTGACCGTCAATTAACCAATCATGTATGAAAAAAATAGTCAGTGTTTAAAAAAAAGTTTATTGAATTAATTTACTGTGATTAAAGGGATTCGCCCCCAGCCAAAGTGTGGGGGGCCATGTTTCTCGAGCTCTGGCTGCCGGCCAATAATAATAATATATTTGGGGGAGGCATTTTTTGGATAAGGAATGGGAACAAAGATAATTTTCCCCACCTGATTTTAATCACTTTACATTGTAGGCAAGGCCAGATTGGGCGGGGGCAGTATTAGGATCAGCAGGGCAGTATATAGCAGCCCGGGAGGGCATTATTGGATGAGGAGGCAAAATATAGGTAGCCCGGCAGGGCATATATGGAGCGGGAGGGGTTAAGGGAGCCCGGCGGCATTATAGGGACCGGGTAGTAGTTTAAGAAAAAAAAAAAAAAACCAATATTACCCATGTCCCCCTGTTCCTCTTTTTTCCCCCTTCCCCGGGGGCCGCTGGCCAGAGCACAGGCTGGGAGCAGGGGCCCCGATGACGTCCTCACAGAGGGGCTGTTAAATTTGGGCCCGAGGCGGGCTCACTCACGTACCCGCTTTTTTCGTCATGTGCACCCCTGGCAATAAAACCTCCAGAAGCGTTTTTGGGCTTTTCCGTACCCAAATGGCCCCTACACGTGTTATGGAAAGCTAACACCTTCTCCGGGATGGCTTGGGACCCCAATTGTTCCACAACCTCCCCTGAACCGTCAACCGGTAAAACTCTGGTTGATGCTATGTGTGGAAACACCCTATCGGGCCCCGGGGCAAAGAGGCTCCCCATTTATACTTTTACAAAATTTTTCGGGCTTTTTCCAAGGGGGGAACCTGATTAAGCATCCCAAAATTTTCCCGAGACCTAGGTCCCGGGACGTAGACTTTTTCCCCCTGTTCCCCTGTTTCACCCCCCCAGAACTTTTTGGGGAAAATTATCACCATTCTCCATGGTCACCCATAGTGGGAACCCTGGAATATGGTCATAAGGTTTTGGGTACACCGGTTTAAAAATCAATTCATTATCAATATTTTCTGAGCTGTGGGGATGTTTCTGGCCCAGTCCCCGAAAAGAGGGAAGTCTCTTCCTAGGAAAAAGTATGCAGAGGGGCCTAACCACCCCACCTCAAGTGAGGAACACCCCAAGGATTGACTAGGGAGTTGGGCACTCCTTGGTGTCCCCCTGGTGCACAAGACCCCCACCCTGCGTCAAGTTCGTAGGGTTCAATCAACTGGGGGTGCCCAGGGGGACCAACTCCCTGAGCCAGTAGAGCGTTTCTGGATGTCTTCCCCCTTTAGGTTTCCAGCTGCCAAACAAACTCTATCAGCTCGCAGAGCACACTGGCCGGGCAAACAAGACCTCCGCCCAGCTGTGTCGCAAAACCACGGCTCAAATTTTAAGGGGGACATTCGCGGCAACGGGCCCCGGTCCCTGCACCGCCGACGAATGCGCCCTGGTCTCGTTGAGATGCCCCGGGCCGATGCCATTTGGGCCTTTCTTTTTCCAAAAAGTCCCTCCTAACCACCCCCCCTTTTGGGGCACTTTTACCCCCCTTTTGTATGGGATTTTTCCGATGTTTCGGGTGATGTGCGTCCCCCGGGAGTGGAGCGTCCCCGGGGGGGTGCTTTAGCAAGTCCCGGTGGCTTTTTGGGATTCAACCAGGTTAATCTTGCTCAGCATCTTTTTTGGGGCGCCTTTGTCCAAACCCCCTTATCCCAGGGCAAGAACGGATGAATTGTCCAAGACACTCTTTTCACTATTTGTGAGGGTTTTAGACTCTCGGGGTTTTAGCCTTTTTTTCACCAAGTGGACAGGTCATACATCTGGGAGCGCAGGTAGGTGGTCAGAAAAAAGTCCCGTTGTGCGCCGCCGGGCTTTTTACATTCTGTTTACCCCCCTTTAAACCGTCTTGCCTTTTAACTTAACATAGTCTTGTTTCTTGCTCATGAATTAAAAATATGCCTTTGCGGTTCCCCGTTTAGAAAGGGCCGCACTTCAGCCACTGAACCACCAGTAGCTTCTCTTGCCTGCCACCCTTTCGAAGCATTAGGAGGCCAATGTTATATGTGTGCTAATTTTTGTGGGGATGACTGTCGGCGCAGGGTGGTGGGGAACAAGTTGGCGTTCTTGAAATTTTGTGGCCACTGCCAGACTTGCTCTTGGAGGCTTTTTAAAAGTGTTGCGCTCTTTAAAGCAAGGTGGGTTACCTCTATGGCAGGGCTTTGGTTTCCGGGCAGCATGGGGCCTCCTCATGCACCCCTTTTGCTGGTTCGCTTCACAGGAAAGGTACTGTTAGCCTGGATAAGGTTTAAAAAAAATTCCCATCTTTGCTCTGATTTCTGTGCGATGCCTTTTACCAGGACATGTTTTAGCGCTATCCAAAAACCATTTTTTTCCGTGTTTTTCCTTAGCAACGGGTTTCAGCATTAAAAAACTGTATGTCTTCTGACGACATGACAGGAACACTGCTAAAAAAATCCAAGTCCAGGGGTAGCCTTTTTATTAGAAAGGGAAGAAAATAACACACCTTAATGTCAGGGGAAAATGTACAAAACAAAAACTTGTCGGCTGAGCATAACTAAACAGTAAAAAAACCTTTGACTAACCAGAGCCCCACTGAGTGCTCTGCCCAAGACCAAAAACAACCGTAAAGGATCTTACAATTGGGGTTTTTAGTCTCCCCGCAGCTGCAGGGCCTGCAGGTGGGGGGTTTAAAGGCCCAGACCACCCTCTGGTGCATGGGGTGGGGGACCCAGGGCCTGCTCTTTGACCACTCCCGGAAAAATGCATGGGGACAAGCGGTTGGAACCGCTTATATACCATTTTAGCGCATAGTGAAATGACACACTGACTGTCGGCTTCTTTCACCGAGTCCGGCCACCTGCCGCATCTGTCCATGCACCCTATATCACAAAATTTGGGGGCTTTTTAGGGGGAAAAGTTCTTTCCCCCATAACGCGCGTCACTGCCTCATAAATATATATATATTTTTTATAAATATTTTAATAATTTAAAAATAATATTATTATAAATTTATTATATTGTAAGTGTTTTTGGGGGCGGGGGTTTGGGCGTCTCCTGGGTAGACGGGCACGGGTTTTAGGCGGGAACCCGAAACCCAAAAGGGGCAACCCGAAGTTTTTTTTAAAAATGCGCCCGTCGTTTTTTGTAAAACGGAAATGGTACAGAAAAAAAAAACAAAAACCAAAAACAAATCCTATGCCCGTCCCGGCCCCTTTAAATTAAAATTGGAATTTCCTCTCTAACACAATGCCGGCCTAATGCCCGTCACCCCAAACATAACTGTATTAAATATACAACCAGGGAAAATGCCTTTCCCCCAGGCTCTTGGCAGGTTTAAACCCCGTTCCCCCGGGTGGAGATGTGTGTCTGCAAGTCTGAAATTTTTTTGAATTGGACCAAACCCGAGGGCCCAATTTTTTCAGGCCCCCCAAGGGCCCGGCCCGTCCAGGTGGAGTGGGGGCCCCCCCCCTCGCTATCCCCCCTCCATCAAAAAACCGCCCTTTTTCTAATGTGTTTTAATAAACCCCAAAAAAGAGTTCTTTTTAGATCTCTGACACTTCTAATTTTGGGTGCTGTTTACCTTGCAGAAAATTTGGGAAAACTTGGGAGATAATTTCTCCCCCGAAAAAGTTCCCCGACATCTGTCCAAAATAAATATTAATTATTTACAAATCACCGGGGAAATTTTTTAGGGTTTTCACCTGTCCAAAGGGTCGTTTTAAAACTTAATTTCTTAAACAATTCCCAAACAAAAGGTGGCAATCGTGCATTTTTTGGGATGTAGACATGGTTTAAGGGCAAAACTCCTGCAGGGTTTAAAAAAACCAGCACAGTTTTGGGGGAAGAAAGGTGGGTTTGGTGCCTTTTTTTAAAAATTTTGGCCCTGGGTTTTTGGGGCCAGAATGGCTGGTCTGAGTATTTAGAAAATGCTGATTCTGGGGTTTTCCCCGCACAACCATCTCTAGGGGTTTTACGAGAATGGTCCGAAAAAAAAAAAAACATCCAGTGGAGGCAAAATCCTGTGGGGGGAAATGCCTTGTTGATGCCAGGGTCAAAAAGGGGGAATGGGCCAAGGGCGGTTCGAGCTGATAGAAAAGGGAACAGTGTTTAAATGCCCAAAACCCCTTACAACCCAAGGTAGGCAGGGGGAAAAAGCAAATCTCTGAAAACGCCCCAAAATACGGGGAACTTTGAGGCAGAGGGGGTACAGCAAACAGAAGACCACCCCCGGGTGGGCCCCTCCTTTTTAGCTAAAGGAAACAGGAAACTGAGGCTCCCCAATTTTCCCAAGCTCATCGAAATTGGGGCAGTTGGGAAAATTGGAAAAAAAAGTTTTTCCTGGGGCTTTATGAGTCTCGGGTTTCTGCTGCGACATTCGGATGGTAGGGTCAGAAATTTTGGGAGTCAAAAACATGAAAGCTTTGGGTTTATCCTGCCTTTGGGATAACGGTTTTCAGGCTGGGGGGGTGGGGGTTTTCATGGTGTGGGAATATTTTCCCTTTGGGACCTTTTGGGGCCCCTTTGGTTTCCAATTGGGGGCATTTGTCTTTTTAACACCTTGTTGGGAAACTTTGCCCCGAAGAAATTGGGGTTTTTTTAAAGGGAAAGGGGGTCCAACCCCTTATAGGGATTTGGGTTTTTGGGACCTAATAAAGTGGCCCCGGGGGAGTTTTTTATATATATATATATATATATATTTTTTATAATATAGTATATATTTTTAAAATTTTTTATATAAATCATTTAAAAAGCCCCGTGGTATGCATAAACTCACGATTTTGTTGACTTGTTCACTAAGGTTCGTGTGTTTCTTTTCTCCAGATCGTCTTTTGATGCAGTCAATAGATGAAAGGAAAGGGGCCACAAATGAGATGATACACTCTTTCCCTATAACTCCACTTGATCTGACTCTTATTAGATGCTGCAGAGTAATCGCCCCGAAAAGGGAGGCCCCCCCCCCAAGGGTTTATACTGAACCAAAACCTGCCCAAAAAGCATCCCCCAAAAGTATAAAAAAAATTAATGGAAGAACAAACCAGCAAATATATATCTCCCATTTCCACTCCTGACCCCTTTTTTCCCCCTCCCCAAAATTAAAGGAGGGTTCCTGAGGGGAGAAATATAGTAGTTATTGAAGTATTTTAAAATTTAACCACACAAAAACAAAGGCCCTTAAATCCGGGCCCAGACTAATCACCCCAATGGACCCCAAAATGGAAAATGGGGGGAACTTTCCCTGAAACTCCACCACCCTATTGACTGTAGGCAAGACACACATTGTGTATCTTTACCCCGATTTCTGCACAGGCTTTTGTCTCATAGGGCCCCAAGGGGCATGGTTCCAAAAAATCCATATCCTAGTCTGCTTGACTAAAGCAAATTTTGGGGTTTCTTGGCATCATTTTTTTAGAAAAGGCTTCCTTCTGGGGACACAGTATGCGTCCCAAATTTTATGCCCGTGTATTTTTTTATAAATTTTTGGGACTGACAGACTGACCCCCCCCCACCTGGCAACCCCTGCAGCAAACCCGGCAGCACTCAAAAACGGGCTATTTTTTAAAAAACAATTCGGGGTTTTTGGGTTCTATGTATGTTCACTAAACTTCTTTTGGGTTTCCATGGTAAAGCCTGTTTTTAGAAGAACCTGTTTGTTAAAACTGAGGTTTTGGTCTTGGTCCCCCGTGCTTTAGCTCCCGTTAAAGGGTTTTTAATTTCAACAATTCCCTTTTTTTTTACATCCTCGACGACGGGTTTTTTGCAGTGAGGGGCCATGTTGGAAACCCTTGGGTGGTCTTTTGGGGGTGTGAGGCGATAACACCAAATTTAAAAAACACTTGCTCCCCATTAACCACCAGACCTTTTAAACCCCTAACTAGTCATATGAGGGGAAAATGGCAAATTTTGGGGACCCTTTTGTCCCTTTTCATTAGGAGTGTACTCACTTTTGTTGCCAGTGGTTTAGACATTGATGGCAGTGTGTTCAGTTATTTTGAGGCAAAACAAATCTGCACTGTTATACAAGCTGTACACTAAGTGCTTTACATTGTATCAAAGTGTCATATCTTCAGTGTTGTCCTATGAAAAGATATAATACAATATTTACAAAAATGTGAGGGGTGTACTCACTTCTGTTAGATACTGTATATAAACTCATACTCACCTTTATCTTCACCACTGTTCTAGCGCTGACTCTGCGGGCCAATTCTCTTCAGAGATTTGTATACTTTCACCCTCGGCAGTCAAATTGTCACAGCTTCAGCTGCTCACCGTACGTTGATGTCAAGCAGAGGCACATGACTGCAGTCAATCAACAGTTGTAGCAGTGATGATCCGACTTCCTCAGATGGTAGTAAACAGAACACTGGGGAGAGACAGTCCACAGAGGCAACACTGGCATGGTGGTAAGGAGAACGGTGAGTATGAGTTTTTTACTCAGTTGCAGTACCTTAAATTTAATTAAAAAAAAAAAAATGCCCGGACAAACATTTTAATCATAATCCTGCCTTCTAGGAACAAGAAAGCAAAAAATAGAATGTATTATAAAACTGCTCTTTATGTAAATGTATGTAACTACTGGAAGTATAATGTTGTACCATGTTAGCCATAGAAAGCAGTAGAAGAGTGAAGCTTTCAAGACTGCTAGCTCTCTTCGTCAGACATGATGTTATATATCTTCTGTAAGTACTAAAGTACTGTTTTCTATGTTCAAAAATATAACTACTATAGTACTGCTCCTATGTACAAGAATGTAAATACTATAGTACTGCCCTCTATGTACAAGAATTTTCTTCTGTCCATTTAGTTATGCCCAGTTCTTGGATACTCTGTAGGCCAGTTCTCGCCATGCTTACCTGTTTTTCACAGCTTCTTTCAATTGCTTGGCGTTCATTCCCGTCTCATTCTTGATAGTATCCTATCAACAGGCTCTTGGTCTCCGCTGTTTCCTTTTACTATTAACTAGTGTTGAGCGATTTTCAAATTTGGGTATCGAGATCGATCGATAGTCGATAGTCGGCCGGACGATAAGGTTTTTTGATGTGACATCGATTATGAG